>JAJMKN010000010.1:0-294490 GCA_030563925.1 Wickerhamiella sergipiensis
TCACTGACACTCTCCCTGTCACTGTTCCTAAATGTAAATTTAAATATTACTGTCACTGTCACTGTCACTGTCACTCTCCCTGCGCTGTCACTGTCGCTGTCACTGACCCTCGCCCTGTCGCTGTTACTGTCACACTCTGTCACTGTCACTGACACTCTCTGTCACTGTCACTGACACTCTCTGTCACTGTCACTGACACTCTCTGTCACTGTCACTGACACACTCTGTCACTGTCACTGACACTAGCCCTGTCACTGTCACTGACACTCTCTGTCACTGTCACTGACACTCTCTGTCACTGTCACTGTCACTCGCCCTGTCGCTGTCACTGAGACACTCCCTGTCACTGTTCCTAAATGTAAATTTAAATATTACTGTCACTGTCTCTGTCAATCCCTATCACTGTCACTGTCACCCTCCCTGTCACTGTCACTGTCACTCTCCCTGTCACTGTCACTCTCTTTGTCACTGTCACTGACACTCGCCCTGTCACTGTCACTGTTCACTGAATATAAATTTAGATGTCACGTTCACTGTCACTGTAACTGTAAATATAAACGTAAATGTATATGGAACCAGAAGCTTGACCGCAGTCACCATGGCGCTTGACTGTGGAATCATACACGTTATCGGTATTACCTGCTTGAAGCCACATTCAGGAGATCCGCTGAGTGGTTTGAGATAAACAGAAGCTAACCTACAACCCTGGATTGCAGCGATGGTCCATGCGGAACATAATAGAAAGGTACAACCGATCCAGGCACCATGAGCCTAACCAGATCAAGTCATCTTAAAGGTCATTTAGCTGCCTCACTTGGTCCCGAGCTAGCAATGCCAGCTGATATCTCAAACTGACGACAGACATTTGTTTATCTGTAATCTCTTCATGATGAGAATTGGCTTTTCAGGGCGTCAATACCGGCCTTGTAGACCGCAGACGTAAGTGTGCTCTCCAACTCGGTCTTGACATCATCTGGACACTTGAACCGAGAGTACCATTTCATTTCGGTAGAACCCTCATCATGCGGGCGCAGTTCGATCACGCCGGCATAGTTGTCAATTGGAAATGGGGCAGCGTCGAACGTATACGCCAAACGATGGGAATGATCATCCAATTCGGTGAGCCGTTCAAGAATAACCTCACCACTCTCAAGAATAACTTGTCGGACCACGCCCACTTCAACCGCTGGGCTTTCGCCTACGACAAAGCTCTCCTTGACGGACGGATGCCATTTGCCGAGATTCCCAAAATCTCGGGCGATTTGCCATACCTGCTCCACAGGGGCATTTAAGATGCCTTCTGCGTGTGCATAGGCATTGGAGTCAACAGGTCTTTTGGTTGTTTGATCTTCGGTGGTGGAAAGTGGCATGACTACACAAGTGGGGTTATGCAGGACGTTATGGGTCACGGATGAATCATCCGATCAAAGGGAAGCGTCCGATCGAGGAAAGCCGTATTCAGACAACCTACTCGCTTTGACACATTTGTATCCGTTGCAATTCATACTAAGATTGCTGTCCGATCTGACGGAGACTCTCTTTGTGGAATTTTACGACTACTAAGCCAAACTATCTATTCTTGTGAATCGCGGCTAAATGTACCAGCTGCTTCTTTATTCCTGCTAAGTAGCAGAATGAATAACCGACCTTAGGCGTTTTACCTAGACACATGTTGGTCTCCGCACGAGAGCGACGTACTAGCTCAACATGTTGGGTAAGGGCATACGCTCATGCGGTTCCATCATGCAAGGAGCTGCGGACCTACTGGAAATTGGATAATAGCTCAAAGTTATTTGGGCTCCAGAAGTACAATAAAACTGAGTACATGGTACGACCATGGGATGTTTGGCCCCGTCAGAGTTAGCTATCACATTCAGAGCATTTGTGACAAGCTCGCTGCAAAGACTCCACTTTGCGTGCTTGCCGAGACGTTCGTCGCGAGGGCTTGTGCATCGGTCCGAAGAACAGTCACAATGAAGCAACTAAGAAGACCGCGTGATTATTACGGGGCTATTCAACAAGTTGCAGTACATCACCTGCGGGTATAGAGGCAAGGGCAGGCGGATTAGTGCAGTTATTGGCTCCGTGGTCTATGTCTACTACGCAAGACTGAAAATACTTTGAAGCAGTTCATACGTATATACTGACGCTAACGGATATACACTTTAGCACCCACGGGACTAGCACCAGCGAAAACACCGCGTCTAGCATTCAGCCACTCGGCCAGACGAGCGTATATAGCGTCCTCACGACACTGTGCAACAAGTACATCGTCCAGCGTCCCCCGCTGTGATTTATGCTTATCCTGCCTGCGTATTGTGGAGCTAGGTATGCCTCGTTCACTGTCGTGCAAGCTAAGACGTTATGCCGCTCTATGTGTTTGCCGCTAAAGGTCGCAGATCTGGTGAAATCAAGCTGAAATCGGCTCGAAGGTATAATAATAGAACTGAAGCTTCGTAGGTTATATGATGTTGAGGTTTGTTGGGGACAGCAAAGTGAATGAGAAGACTATGAAGTGTGGTGACTTCAGAGACAGTTCTGCGTCGAGATATCCCTACGCCGCGCGGCTGGGTTTACAATTATGGTTTATACATGCTTTGAGACAATAGCAAGAGTATTCTCGATGACTTTAGCCAGCTTGAAATGCCTACCTGCGAGAATGCTTGCCAGAAGTTGTAGTCAGGTCTTGCGGTTGAATTATGCGAACACGCTGCCAAGCGTTAAATTAACCTGTCCATTAATGGCCTGAAGCTAGACCCATAAGTTTATGTCGACAAAATCTTGGGCCCGAGGCTCGTTTCGCCGTTGACACACGTGAAATTTCCTCATTGGCGGCGTGCAGAATCCCGCACGAATATGCCGCGTTTTAACATGCCGGATTCATAATATCATCGACCCTCATAACCCCTTTGGGCTATTTACACCGAGACATGCATTTGGGGGTGGTCGGTTTGTGTACCCCATCGACCCAACGGACTTCAACCACATGTGACAAGGGCCTAGGCTCCAAGCGTGCCAAGAATAGAATGATGCGGATCGGCATCAAGGGCGTGATCTAGACTACATCATGCTGCAGCTTTTCGGATGATCTTTGTATTTATTTTAAGCATTTCGTACGAACAATATCCCATTTGCCTCTTCACTTTGACGACAGGGTCATGCATGTGACGCAAGAACCTCAATTCTTATTAATCATCGGCCCCGCCAAATCCTGCATGTGCATGCATGCCCGTTTATTAACGCACAGCAAGACATGGGGGGTCGGTGTCCTATTAATAAACGATATATGCATGGCAAAACCCTAGTAAGTCAGTCGTACTTGCCTCCCGTCAGATGCGTCGAGAGAACTCTTCAAGACCTGCATGAATGTGTTAGCTCAATCGACAGGGCGGACTCGATTGCGGGTGGCTGAAGCTTCGTGCGTCAGACCAACAAGCGGGGTGCATTGCCGGTTCGGATCTGAGATATTTCGTTGCATGTGGATACTGCGCGGTTTGAGTTGGTGCCCGATCGGGAAAGCTCCCATGCAAGGGGTAGCTCATATTCTTGGCGTGCCTTCGGTTTTCAATGATATTTTGTCTGCAATTGACCGACGCCATGCCGAAAGTGTTCGAATTGAAAAAGAACAGATAGTATCATACTTTCTGCAGTAGACTATCTTGCATTTAGTTAGTACCTCGCTTGTTTTCCAAATTTAGATCGGCAGTGCATCGGAATGTACCCCATCCCTGCCGCATTTGCGTACCCGCCATGGATGCAGTATTTATAGGAGAGATCGTCTGCCCTCTTTGGCTATCATCAATGAAGTACAGTACCTCAATTCTTGCTTCTGCTTTCGTTACTCTTGTACTTGCTCAGGCCCCTGACGGTGTCGGCTCTGAGGCTCCTGCCGGACAACCTGTTCAGCCATCTAGTACGGCACCTCCTGATGTTTCGATTCCTGTGATTCCTTCGGAGAGCCCGTCTGGGGCACCATCTTCTGATGCTGGTACACCTAGTGATACTCCTACTGAGCCTTCTATCACGTCCGTTCCCAGTGCTACGCCTTCTGAACCCTCTGTGCCATCCTCGGTCCCCAGCGCCGAGCCTTCGCAGCCTTCTGAACCCTCTGTGCCATCCTCGGTCCCCAGCGCCGAACCTTCGCAGCCTTCTCAGCCCTCTGAGCCGTCTTCTGGACCCAGCTCTGGGCCCTCTGAGCCACCCACTAGCCCCTCTTCTGAGCCTTCTGCTGGACCCTCTGGGCATTCGTCTGGTAACCCTGGCCACTCGGACCACTCGTCTCACCCTGGCCACTCTGATCACTCGTCTCACCCTGGCCACTCTGATCACTCGTCTCACCCTGGCCACTCTGATCACTCGTCTCACCCTGGTCACTCGTCTCACCCTGGTCACTCGTCTCACCCTGGTCATTCTGGTCACTCGTCTCACCCTAGTCACTCTGGTCATTCGTCTCACCACTCTGGTCACTCGTCTCATCCTAGTCACTCTGGTCATTCGTCTCACCACTCTGGTCACTCGTCTCACCCTAGTCACTCTGGTCATTCGTCTCACCACTCTGGGCACTCGTCCCACTCTCGTCACTCTGGCCACTCGTCTCACTCGCGGCACTCTGGGCACTCATCCCACCCCCATCACTCTGGGCACTCGTCCCACTCTCGGCACTCTCGGCACTCATCCCATCCCCATCACTCTGGGCACTCGTCCCACTCTCGGCACTCTCGGCACTCTGATCACTCTGGCCACTCTAAGCACTCGCGTCACTCCACCCACCCTGGACACTCTGGTAGCTTTAATGTGAGCCTTCCAACCGCCAGTGCTACTATTACTGGTACACCATCGTCTGGCGGAGGCGGAGGCGGCCACGAAAGCGGTACGGGCACTGGAACTGGCGGAGGTAGCCACGGAGGCGGCGGCGGAGGCGGCGGCGGAGACGTCACGACTACCGTTATCACCACTGATTTCACTACCTACTGCCCGACCCCGACCACCTTTACGATTGACACCAATACCTACACGGTCACCGCTCCTACTACCATTACGATTTCCAACTGTCCCTGCACGGTCGTTGTGCCACCTACAGCTCCTCCCTCTGCAGTGCCGCCGCCCACCGACACTGCCCCTGCTCAGAACGGTGTTCGCACCGCCGCGGCCGGTATTGCAGCCGTCGCCGCAGGTGTTATTGTCGTTTTGATGTAAAGTGACTTCGTGCAACTACAACGTTTGGTAAAATCATTCAATGTGGTGTAGTATATTTTAGTAAATTTAGTTCTCCTTCGACTCTGGTTTTTGACTCTAATCGTAAAAAACCAAGATAATGTAGCGTTTCGAGATTCCTCTGCACAAAAAAGTACCGTCCGACGACGGAATAAAAATGATTCGACCCAGGATCGAACTGGGGACGTTCTGCGTGTTAAGCAGATGCCATAACCTACTAGACCATCGAACCAACGCTTGGATCGGTTTTGACCGCCGGAGGGCGCAGCAGCCGCTCAAGAGGGCCGCAAAGCTCAATACCATCTCATCGAAAGCAAGCATGAAAGTACCCGTTGACTAGTCCGAGGATATATTGAGGTATTTGCCGTGCACTGAACTGGCTGGTCATGCTGGCATAGCGCAATGTCGGCCATGGTATAGCGCAATGTTGGCCTTCGAAGCTATTCGGCTACCAATGCGACACGGCTTCTCCCAACTTCAAACCCATCAAGACTCGGTTGTACACTGAGCTGATGGGTCTCACACTCTACTAAATCCCCCGGTGGATACGCCCCTGGAATAGATCTTAACGGACATGCGTCATCTGTGCCTTGCAATGGACGATAACGGCTGCAGCCGTTGACGCATGAGTCACCCAGGACCCTGACCTTCATTCTGCACCTCTTCAATTCTTTATGATAACCGAGTTGGACCCGTACACGACCCCGTTTTCGACGGCATTGGAAATTGCCGACACATGCCTAGATGCCTTTCAGGACGACTCGCTCTATAGACTTCGACTGGGCCCAAAATACAGTTTCCCTGTCCCTCCCACTGCGGGCACACTAGATCGATACAAACGACTTCGCTGGACCTATGCATGCCGCCAATGGCTTCGAATTAGAGACCCTGCCCATCAATGTTTTATACTTGAAAAAGATGGAAAGGTTGTTGGCTATTGCGCGATGCTGAGAGCCAAGGCCCTTAGGGAAAGGGGCCCATGGATCGAGAGATTGAAGAGTTGGCTTTTTGAAAAGTATTGGCGAATTGCAAGGGCGTTTGTATTCTGGAATGACAAGTTTTACCCCGAAGAATCGCCTGAGGCAAATGAGTTTCTACAGCAGGGCCGGGTAGCCACTGGCTATGATACTCCGCTAGTGTCTGAAGAAAAGCTTGCACAAATGCCGCGAAGGGAACTGGAGGAAGCGCCTTATCCGAAGGAGTTCATGACCTGGTGCGTCGGTTTAACTCTTCGTACTGCATATCATGGCCAAGGACTCGGCGGCCAGCTACTGCGATATGCATTAAGCCATGTCAATGTCCGAGAGCCTGTATTCAGAAACGGTGATCACCATTCGCAGGGCCCTGTCAAGTACTGTCTGTTCGCATCGCCAATGGGAATGCCGGTGTATGAGAAAGCCGGCTTTGCTGTATCCAAAGAATTCGTGTACAAGGGTGGCGGCGAAACCATTACATCGCGGCTGATGGTCAAAGTTGCCTGAATTCTGTTAGCATTGGCTAGGTTATATCTGGACCGCTTGCGATGGGCCTACTAAGAGCCTCACAACCATAATTATAGAGCATACTTTGTATCATTACGACTAGGTGAAAGCATTTGAAAGCTACTTACGACTTAAATCTAAAGTCGACTCGCTTATTGCCTCCGGAGTGGTTGTCAAGATATTGTGACTGCTGTTCCAGCGACCACCCATTCCACTTCTTTGCGCGAGACTTGTTCCGCCATATGTAATAAAACTTGGCCAGCAACGCGGAGACGGCAGCAGCGATGGACAGAGCAAATAGCTGGCCGACGCCGCGTCTATAGCGGGGCGCATCATCTTTGCGGAAAATGTTGGCCGCAATAATATCTGCCAGTTGAGAAGATATATTGACCAATGCCGCAGAGACAGTACGTGAACGCACAGAATTCGAGTTAGCCGAGCACCAAGCAATTGAAACGGGCCAGGTAGGTGGCCCGCCAAGGGCAATAAACATCAGTATGTAGCTTCCCCAGATATGCGCAGGGCTCAAAAACCCCGGCCACCACTTCATAGCTGCGAGTGTAGGGATGACCCATAAAGAAGAAGCCATGAGTGAGAAGCTGTATTCGTTGAAGAAATGACTCAAATGGACCTGTACCAGCATGGTGATAATCACCAAGATACACGGTGGGATCATTAACAGGTTGGTTTTGAGAGTTGAAAACCCCAGTTCGCGCAGAATAATGGCCAAATAGTTTCCAATTGGGGTTGTGAGTATGTCCGTCAATAGGCGCACAATGTATACTGGCCAAAGATCAAAGTCAAGTATACTCTTGAAGATAAGCTTGATGCTCAGGGCCTCGCGGTTATGCATATCGCCCTTCGAAGGATCATCGCGCAAAATACGGTTCACCATTATCTTCTCCTCTCTGTCTGTGTACCAGCCATTTGGAAACCATCTCGATTTTGTCTGCACTGCCGATGGCGGCATCAGAAAAAACGCGGCGATGCCAACAACAAGTGTCGCGACGCCCTCGATCATAAATACCCAGCGCCAGCCCGCCCAATTTGCATGCCCCTCGAGATGGAAAATACCATATGCCAGCAGTGAAGAGAATGCCATGGTCAAAGGGTTCGCGACATAAAAGTATCCAAGGCGGATGCCGAGCTCTTTGCCAGTGTAAAAGTAGGACATCCACAGACATATATCCGGAATAAATCCTCCTTGAAGAGCACCAAGCAATGCACGTGTGACCAGGAAGCCAGCTTTATTGTGGATTAGCGATTGTAACGCACTGACGAGCGACCAAAGAACCAGCTGGATGGGAATCCACCTATCAGGTCCAATCTTCTTGGAGATCAACTGTGAGGGAAGCTCGGCGAGTAGGAAACAGACGATGTTGATGGTTTTACCCAAGTTGTAGTCGTTTGTTGTTAGCTTCAAATCCTTCAAAAAGGTTCCTGCTGTGGCATTAGAGATGTTGAATCGGTCAATGTCCAGGGCTACAAACATGATGAGTGCCCAGAACGTGACGTGCCATTCAGTCTTCCAAACCAGCCTTTTCTCCTCTTTTGGAGACCATTCAAGTTCAGGGTCAAACAGATGGCGAGCCTCGTAGCTAGTTTCCTCGTAGAGCTGTCGATAATGGTCCGCGAGCCTCTTATCTTGGAAGATATGGCTGTTCGCGTCGCGGTCGACTGAATCAGGATACTCCTCACTACTGTGGGAGTACGATCTTGTCGAATGCACGACATAATTGCTTTTATCGGTCATTGAATTATGCTTTTTGTACTGTATCCCCGCACGTATATATAGCATGCGAGACTCAGAACCCTGCTATTGCATCATTGCATGCAGGCTCGTGGTGCATCAAGCTGCAGCACCTTGTACCGACTGGAGAATGGATTACCCCCCAGTATACCCTGCGAATCAAGCTCAATGCCTGTAGAATAGCTTCACTCTATCATCGGAATGCTGTTGAGATCTTACGTTGAGCTTGGATATCGTATCTTTAGTTGATGCGGGTACCACTTCTAACCCCACAAGCAGCTGTTATGCACGTGGGGGTACCTCAGTCGTATGCACACGTGCGGTGAGCTGTTTAATTTAGCCCTATAACTGTGGTAATCTGCAGATATTGATGCAGTATTTTCGGAGATTGCCGACTATTGCCCCTGGCGACCTCACTAAGGCAAGCACGCAAGCACGCAATGTTGTAATGATTATTAGGTATCCTGATCTATTTCTCTCAAAGCGCATATCTAAACTCGGGGTTCTCGAAGTCTGTGAGATCAGCAAACTCGGGGTTGACAATATGAGGGGGTAGGCGCTCGTCCTTGCGGTCGCGACGCTTGTTCTCATAAACGTTCAACGCGAACATTGCCACCACAATAACGAATGCTCCTGCCGAGCACGCCGCCATTGTAGTTTTCGCAGTCTGATAGCCAGGGGCCTCATGAGCCTTGAACGTTTGCGGCCCAATCAGGTTGCCTACACAGTAGCCAATGAGTAGGGTAGCTCCGGTAACCAGCTTCTTCGTGTGGCCGGCAGAGTTTGAGGAAATGCAAGAGAGTGAGCAGACGTAGACAGTAACGGGGAACCAGCTTGTTAGGTAGATACCCGCCATTTTGCATCCGTTATTAGGGCCCCACGCGAGTAAACTGAGGGCCATGACATTTAGAGCGGCTGCAGTACAGGCGTAGTACATGCGGCGATTGTTGAACAGGTACATTGAGACGACAGCAGTAAGACCGCAACTGACAATCTGAACACCGCCAGCTGGCATGGTCATGAGGATCGATTTTGCGGGCGAGTAGCCCATGCCGTTGAACAAAATGGTCTGAAAGTTGGTGAGACCGCCGTTGGGGACCTGGATCAGAAGAACAAATGCAAAGACAAGGTAGGTGCGCGGGTCTTTAAAGGCCTCGAGAATCTGATAGGGCTTGATATGGTGACTTCCAAATCCTTGTTTGTTTTCGCGAATACGCTCGACCTGAAGAAGCCGCTCTTCGGGGGTCAGAAACCATGCTTCGGCGGGATTATCAGGAACATGGAACAAAAATACCACGCCCAGAAAAACAGTGATGACGCCTAGGATGACGAAAAGCAGTCTCCAAGCCACCATAGAAAGCGAGCCGTTAAGATGCTGGTTGTACAGGCCGTACGCAATACCATTGCCAAGGATATTGCCGATACCATTGCATCCAAACCAAATGTTTGTCCTCGAAAAGTGCTCGCTGCGTTTGTACCATTGAGACGTGAGTACGATGAAAGCGGGGGTGATGCCACCTTCCAAAATGCCCAGAAGAACTCGAGTGACCATGAATGTGGGGTAGCTGTGGCATGCCGCACTGCTGCCGAGAACAATTCCCCATGTAATGATGATCGCACCCGTGGACTTTGCCAAGGGGAACTTTTGCAAAAACGCACTAATGGGGAACTCAAACACCAAGTAACCGAGGTAAAATGCCGAGCCGACCCAGGAGTACATAGAGCCGACCATGTGCAGGTCTTGGCGCAGACCCATAACGGCTGCAGAACCATTGGAAACCTTGTCCATGAATTGGACTGCATACACCAAACCCATAAACGGCAAAATATAGAGATCGGCCTTGCGTCGAAGGCGAGCGCTGGCAGCTTCGTCGAGGGGCTCGTGAGCTTGGCCGGCATACTTCGCGGCAAGATCACCATCGAAAGACGATTCCTCGGAAACAATGCTAGCTCCAGGGAGCTTTTCGCTAAGCTTTTCGCTTCCAGGAGGAGTAGAGGATGTAACTATCGGGCTTGCCATTTTAGTTTCGTACTCTAATCGGGGAGATGCCGTCGTTTATATAGTGCCAAGAACTAGGGTATTCTCGCCTGCAGCTCGTGCATCAGCTGTCTCGGCCGAACATTGGCGCCAAGCTATATTGACAGCATTTGACGTTTGTTTGAGATAACTCCTAGGGTTTGCGATGCATGCAATGGTGATCTTCACGTTAGCGGGTTCTCCACAGGTTGTCAAGCTCACAGGATACCTCGAATGTGCCGATCACGCACGCATGATCACGTGCAAATACATCCTTTCATGCGTCTGCACGTATCGAGTCGGCTATAGGCGCAAGCTATACACCGTTTATGGGGAGACTAATTATATAGTCTTGATATAATTGTTTTAGTTTTGGTTTGGTACGGTGTGTGATACGACCGAAGGACTATTCTGAGATGCCGTGCAAGGTAAGTAGCCTCCACATGATCTCTGAGTTAAGCCACAACGGCATGCTGTAGACAATCGCGCTATGGACGCAGAAACGAGTTCAATAGACGAAAACACGCATACCGTGGAAATAGAAAAGACAGACATCATACAGTCAATCGACAGACAGACAGTCAACAGACATTAGACGCAGACTGCAACTCTAGGATATATACAATTACTCCATCGCGGCCATGCGCTCCTCGCGGGCCTTGGTGGCCTTGAGAGCAACATCAACGTACTTGTCAACGACTCTCTGCTCGACGGAAAGGCCGTAGTCGATAGCCGACGGGCCCAACACGGCTCCATTCATCAGAGCCTCCTCGGCAGCCACCTGCTGCTCAGCATGCTCCTCCATGCGCAGCCGGTAGAACTCCAGACGGGCTTGGCCATAGGCAGGGCCCCAGTTCTTGCCGTGCTTGGCAACGTACTCGGGCTGGCTGGAGAGCCAGAGAGTGCGCTGCACGACATTCTCACCACTAAGCCGAAGCGAGGGCTGGCGGATGCTAGACCAGTCGCAGTCGCTCACAGAGCGGCCGCTGGTCTCGATCATGTTCCGCGGCCGGGCCATTTCCCAGGGATGGTTTGTGTAAAAGAGCTTGCGGATCTTGTCTTCGGCGTACACGACCTTGGGCACCTTGTAGAGATGGCGGCCGTTCTTGCTGAACGCGGGCTTGTTGCGGGTCTGGTAAAGACCGGTGTTTTGGTTGAAATCGGGCTTGTCACGCGCAGGATCTTCGACATATTGCTTGAGCTTGCGCAGATGCGGCAGAAGCTGGTGAGTCGGTGGGTTGGCCAAAACAACCCGGTACCAGCTGGGCTCGGAGATGGCCGGCCGGGCACCGCGGATATTTTCTCCGGCCCGCATCAGCTGTGAGGTCCGCACAGCAACCTGAATTGCTCCTGTTTGTAGCTTCATTTTGAGAGCACCGACAGGCTTGTGGTTGTGAGAGGTGGGAAGCGGTTGACCAGAAAGTGAAATTTCACCTTACATCAGCAGCGGTTATTCGTGTGTGAGTGGGTTGGGCGTTTGGGAGGTTAACCGCAGACGCAGCAGGACCCAACTTCAACTAGTTGGATTCACATTTTTAGCAACCGTACCCCTTTTGGTGAGGAAAAGGTAATGGATGCTCTTGCGTGGCCGGCATCCCCTAATATTAAAACGATGTTTCGGATACGTTCCTGGGAAAATATGGACCCCGCCCTCCAATTATGAGACGCTGGATCTGGCCAAGGAGTACGACCAGGTCCTGGAAGACGCTGTTGTCCAGAACCAGGGCCAGCTCGCTACCCATTTCAACATCAAGGGAAATCCCAGCAGTGAAAAAACCAAGCGGGCCATCTTATTTTCGCTAAAATCACAACTCAACCCAAGGCTTTATGAAGAGAACTCGATGCGATTTGGCCCGTCGGAAACATGCTCGCTACGGCCTTATAATGCGTTTCTGCGAGCCCTCTACGACTATCCGCCCGATTTCAAAAAGATTGTGTCAACAATGGACCAGCTGCCTCAACCAGCAGTCAAGGTGATTCAGTCTGTGCATCTCAAAGACCTTTTGGCCAAGGCCCTGGCGGCCGAGCCGGCGGGCTTCTTGAGCGTCATGAACCGGCTAGAAGCTGGCGGGTTCAAGCTCACGGCATACGAGCATGCGAAGATGCTGTTAGCGATGGCGAAGCTTAAGCAAACCAACCAGGGCCCTCGGCAAAGCCTGTTCAGTGACCGATTCCATGCCCAAAAGGCGGTATTCGATAAAGTTTCCGAGCGCAAGGTCTTGAATGTTCTTTTGGAAGCAGCCGTGCAAATAAACTCGCTTGAGGTGGAATATTTTACCCGGCAAAAGATGGTCGAACTAGGTATCCAGCCAGACAGGGCGACCTATATGACACTGATGCGACACGAACCCGACGCAGCCGGCACCAAGCGGCTATTTAGAGAGTTTTGCGATGCAGGACATGTGATCGATATCCAGGTTCTGTCGGTGATGATGCAGTCGTTTCTGCAGCACGGCTTTGTGCAGGCCGCCGAAACCATGTTGGCTCAGTTGACTCGCAGCCACACAACAACTCACCTGGCAGCCTCCAACAGCTCAAAACTGATGAACACATTGCTCATGGTCGACAGTGTAGGACAAATTGTTTCTGGGAAAAAGGGCGCTGTTCATGATGCGCCAATGGTGCCACTGGTCCCGAATAGCGCGATGCTGGCTATGTTTGCTCGGCACTACCTATCGGTGGGAGACTTTGACAAGTTACTACAAATGCTGATACAGATGGCCAACCAGCGCTTTTACCCGCGCCGTGATCTACTGTATAGTATCCTCGATGCGTTCGATCGCACAGATTGGACCACGCTCGATTTTGAGGTGTTGGTTCACTTTATCCACGACCTGGACCACGTCAAACCCGTGATCACCCCCTCTCTTGCCAAACGGCTGGCCGCTAGCAATGAGAAGTATAATATTAGTATGCCTAGATAGGTTTTGGTCTTTACAGCCAGTTTTGGTCTTCATCGCCAGTTGCCCCTCCAATGGCCCTATCGACCCTACACTGGAGCACCCAGTACTGCCAAATATATAAAGCGACTAGCAGCTTCAGTTTGAGCACTCACTCAACCAAAGGGCTAACCTGATGGTTGAAGGCCGACCTCTGGTAGTTGCATGTGACGACTAAACACCAACCATCCATTACTCACCATGTCGGCCATCTTCAATTTCCAGTCGCTATTGCTGGTGTTGGTCCTGCTGGTATGTACAGCCACATACTTGCGGGCAATGATCCCTCGTCTTGTAGACCGCAAAAAGGAGGGCGTGTTTGGTATCACGTGGAAAGCCGCGCGGATCGGCGAGCGGCTCAGTCCCTACGTATCCATTTGCTGTGTGGTGATGGCCCTGTCGCTGCTTGCTTAAGGTCTTTGGGACGTGCCTCAAATTCCCAGCTTGGGGCCTTGAAGCCTTGTGTCCTTCAGGATTTCAAGGGTTTATAGGGGCCCTTAGGCCTATCCGGGGCCTTATTTGGACTGGGCAAATGCATATTTATATCTAGGGTTAGGTCAGTAGAACTCATGCGTATCGTTTGTTCCTTCAACAAGGTTTCCTACCCGGTTAGAGCCAACGACGCGTTCCAGTTTTACGGTATCCCATTTACTAAACAGAACCACGACCTTAAGCATATCTGGATCGATCCCTTGCTCGATGGCGGTGCGGCCTAGAAAGCGGCAAATCTCCTGGTAAAACAAGGGGTTGTCGGGCAACCCGTAAAATACAATTGTCTTGACGCCGCGCAGATTATAGCGTCGGAAATGATGCAGACGCTGGGAGTAGAGCATGATTTTGCTGCGGCCGTCGGCGAAATAGCTGCGGCCGCGTGAAAGCTGCGACTGCGACGTGTACTCACTCAGAGTAACAAAGCTCATATCCTTTTTATCCATGTAATTGCGTACCCGCACGAAATCAAGGTACGACGGCATGTATACCAATGTTCCTTCGTAGCTGGAGCCCCGGAGCAGCCCAGGAAGCACGACGGTGGTGAAGTAGTTGAACCGTTCGTTGGCGTCCTGAGCATGCGTGGGCACCGACAGCCGCGTAAACACCTGGCGGATACGGATGCCAATCGACGCCATAGAGCCCTTGTAGTCGAGGCGGCAGCGCAGTTTGCCGCCAATATTAAAGCATAGCTTGGCCTGTAGATTGTAAATTTCCGGAGTCGGGAACGCCGACAGCACAACTGTTTGTCGCAGCAGCTTGATCTTGCCGTCGAGATACGAGCTGCGGATACGGCTAAAGTCGCAGCCGTGCGACTCTTTGGGCATCAAGTTGAGGTTGGCAAAGATGTGCTTGACGTTGTCCCACGACTGCATGAGCATGGCGTCTGCCTGGTCCACGATCACCAGCTCGATGCTGCTCAAAAAGTCGTGGTCGTGTTTCTTGTCACCCTCGTTGCCGACAATCAGCCGCAGTCCCAGCGGACTGGCCACAATAAGATCGCTATTGTAAAACGACGAGTAGAGCTTGACAGCCTGGCGCGTGAACTTAACGCCCAAACAGAACAGATCGTTGGTGTTGCCCTCAAACAGGTTTTGGAAATCCTCGGGTTTATTGGCCATAGGCTCCGAGTCGACCTTGAAAGCATCAGTGAATCGCTTTTTGTTTTCGCACTGTTTCAATCCTGAGATGGCCACCAACGTGTTGATAAACTGTACGGCGGCGTTGCGCGTCGGCAGCAGGATTAGGACCTTGGGCCGCGTAAAGCCCTGGTCCTTGGCCTCGATGTCCTCGTCGCCCTCGGCCGACGCCAGCTTGTAATTGTTTTTGAGAACCCGGTCGCGGGTCTTGAGAATGTGGTTCATGGCATGTAACGTGTACATGTTTTGCAGTTGTTGGCCATTGGCCCAAGTGCGCGAGGGTATAAGAACGTCCTGGTATCCGAACAATGGGGTTGCAAACTCCTTTTGCAACGCAGTAAACTCTTTGTTATACTGTTCAAACGGAGCCAAAAGCCGATACTTTAGCTTGATACTGGCCATGCTCTTGACTTTGGCAGGCAGCGGCATCTTGGCGGCAGGGTCAGGCAAAAACAGCTGCGACTTGGGGCCAAGGATAGGCAGCGGATAAGCCTCGCGGGCCCATGCTGTGGGCTGCTCGACGCCTTCGAGATCGGGATTGGCGAAATGCCACTCGAAAGGGTCCTTTGTATCGCCTTCATTGTCGTCTTCGACCTGAATTTCTCCGTCTTCAACTTCCTCTTCCTCGGCATCCTCAGCGTCATCCTCGCCATCGGCTTGTAAACCCTCGATCTCCGAGGAATCGGTATGTTTCTGCTTCACTGCCCGAGGCGCAGGAACTTTTCGCTTTAACGACCCATCGTCCAGCAACGTCAACAATGCCGAATATGCTTTATTGTCTTCCGAAGTTTTGGCTCGTTTCATTAGGTAATTTTTTTCCCCCGGTCCCTCCCCCCAGATTTCCCAAATTTTCAATCGCTCCCAAACCAACCCTTTTCCTTACGCGTTTGTCCAGAACCACACCAGATCCCCTCCCCTCCTCCACCCCCCCACACTCCACAAACATGAGCGCCCTATTGGAAACGTTAAGGGTGCTATACATGTGCATATACCAGATTATTTTATTGGTGGCAATTCCGCTAGCGTTTGATGTGGGCGGCGAAGACTGCGGCACGTCGTTCACGCTGGTACTGATTGTGTTTTACGCGGCGTTGTCGACGCTGCGCATTGCCCTGCGTAGCACACGGCTGCATGCGTTGGGCTCCACGCTTTATTATCTATCGATTGTGATTCTGCCGTCGCTGCTGCTGGTCCACCTTGATTTGTATCCGCAAATCAAGTCCAATCCGCTATTCCACACCATCGTAGAGCCCTGGAAACTGTTGCTCAACTACTCGACCGGTGCGTTTGCCGTCATGGAGGGCTTTTGCACCCTAATTGTGATCCAAAGTTATAGCCGTGTGAGCAAGGCGTTGGCCCGGCACTCGGATGTTGTAACGATTCTCCAGCTGGTGGTGGCTTCGCTAGCCATCACCATGGACCTTTACCTGCTGCTAAGGATGTATACCATGCCGTCTGTGGTTGGGCTGGTCAGTGCGACGCTGATTGGGGTATCGATCACCGCGTGCGTGACACTGGGGCTATATGGCATCATCACCAAACGAAGCAGCGTGACGGAAATGAGCATGCTGCTCACCTACATCGTGTATGTGATCTACCTTACCTTCACCGACTTCCAGAGCAGCAATGCGCCGAAATCGCTGTTTCCGTTTGGCGACAATCCTGAACCGGCCGCGTTACCGCATCAATCACTATTTGACTTTTTAGGACTCAAGGCTTCGGCGGTTGCTTCTGCTGTGTCTGGTGGTGGTGCTGGTGTTGCCGGCGGGGCCGCGGCCGCATCGCCTACTATGCGACACCTCATTCGGCAAGACCTGCCGCTGCTTCCGCAAAACATCATTGATAATTACACAAGCTTGAAGTCGGTGCTCACCGAGCTCACGCCCACGGCGCTGCGCACGCTGTCGCAGTACACGCAGGCAGCGGTTTCTGCCATCACGCCGTCGGTGGTCATCTCGCTCGGGGTGCGGCTGTCGGCGTTCTTTTTGGCCATGCGCATTATCCCTTATATCCGGCACCCGCGACACCAGCGCTTGACGTGGCGACGCAACCCAGTCATGTTTCTGATGTATGCGTACTCGCCGTGCCTTGTGATTGCTGTTTACGCGCATCTTCTACTGCAGCATTTCGGGGGGATTGTGCACGTGGCCAGTCCATCGGCGGCGGCGCCGTTTTGGCAGGCGCTGCGTTTGTCTAATATTTGGATCAGCTCGCGCCAAGCATGGCAGTTCTGGGGCTGGGTCAATGTGTTCACCACGCTTTGTGTGTATGGCCTGGAGCTGTTACAAGGAAGTAGTGACTTTTAATTTATTATCTACCATTTTAGGTGCTGCTGTTGCCAGACTTTCTACCGCTAAAAGCAAAGGAGAGAGGAGCAGATGAGGAGGGGACAAAACGTAGGGACTTTAATTTATATCTCCCACTAAAAGCAGATGAAGAGGGGACAAAAAATAGGGAATTTAATTAAGATCCACCACGACTAGAATCAAAGAAAACAGGGACAAAAAAAACCCCAAACAAAAGAGAAAAACGGTAAAGACAGGATTCGAACCTGCGAAGGCATAGCCCATCAGATGCCTGACTAAAATTCAAGTCTGACTCCTTAACCACTCGGACACTTTACCAAAATTTCAAAATTTTTTTGCAGCTGGCGACCAACTCAGAAGCTCAGTGACGCCAAAAAACCTTTGGTTATTTCACGTTCTCTTTCCTCAAACCACCACCAACTTGATCAGGCGTGGCTCGGACCCCTCGGCAATTATAGGTCTGGCTCGGTTGGGTGATGTGCTCATCATTATGCCATCCTCTGCAGACACGAGCATGGCAGATGTTTCCATTGCCGATGCGACGGCCGATGGGTCGATGGACGCGTCGATGGATATCTCAATGGCGTCTGTCGACGGCGACGAGGGATTTGCCCCGGGCACAAACGTGCTGGCCAAGCAAAAGGGATATCCTGCGTGGCCCGGTGTAGTGGTGGCCGAAGAGGACCTGTCGCCCGAGGTGCTGGCGGTGCGCCCCAAGAAACGTGAGGTGTTTCCCGTTCTGTTTTACAATGATAATAACTATATGTGGGCGTCTGCGGCCGAGCTGAAGCCGCTTTCGCGCGCGCAAGCCCTCAAGTCGGCGCGGGCCAGCAAGACCAAAAAGGCGCTGGTGCAGGCATTCAAGATTGCCGCCGATACCACCGACTACAAGGAGTATATTTTCTCGATTTCGGCGCCAGCAGTCGAGGAGCCAGAGGTGGTGGAGCCCGTGGTGGAGGAGGTCGTGGTGCCAGAGGCGCCTCGCGAGATCAAAAAGGCCCGCCGGGCCGCCGATAAGCCGGCCAAAGAGTCGCGGCCGCGTACGTCGCGGTCCCGTAAGCGCAAGGCACCCGATGCCGCTGAAGCGGACGACAGCACGGTTATTGTTGACCCCGAAGCGGACGAGACCGCGGACCTCAGCGAGCCCGAGAGCGCGGGCGCCAGCGTGGACCCCGAGGACCGGATCGAGCTCAAGGCGCGCAAACGGGGCCGCCCCAGCAACAACAAGGACAAAAATACCGCCACGATCGAGGATTTCGCCCGCAGCAGCCAGCTGCGGCTCGAGCTGTGCAAGCAGGCGCGGGTGCGGCTGCAAAAGGCGCTACTGGACCCCGAGAACCCGCCCAGCGCCGACACTGTGCGCAGTCTGTCTGGCATTCTGTCGCAGCTGGAGGACCTGCCGCAGCTGGAGATTGCGTTTGTGCGTCAGAGCAAGGTGAACAAGGTGCTGCGGGCGGCGTTGCAGGTCGAGACGCTGCCGTCGGCAGATGCGTCCAAGTTCCAGGACCGCTGCAAGGCTCTGCTGGAGCGGTGGAACACGCCTGCCGAAAAAACGTTCCACGGCGTATCTGAGGAGACGTGGCGGGTGATTGAGGCGGACCGACAGGCTGCTTTGGACGCCAAGGGCGAGGTCGACAGTGTCGAGCCTAGTGTTGAGCCTAGCGTTGAGCCTGAGGCCGAGCCTAGCGTGGAGCCGAGCATCGAGCCGAGCATCGAGCCGAGCGTGGAACCAAGTGCCGAGCCGACCGAAGTAAAGATTGAGCCCAAGACCGAGCCTTCTGAGCCGGAACAGCCAGCTCCGGCCTCGGAACAGCCATCGGACCCGACCGCCGACCCGGCCGCCCAGCCAGCATCCGAACCCAAAGCGGAACCTTAAATAGGCGAATAAACTACTTATACTTCTTTTAATAGTGACGACCAAAAAGCCAGGCAGGCAGCCGGGAAGCCCTTCCGTGGGGACAGGGCTAGGGCGCTCCGCAAAACCGTCGCGTGTCAGCGTCTCCTTAACCATGTTCCTGTCATCGTTGTTGGCATTGTTGGCGCTGGCGTCGCACGCCGTCGCCCTGCATATGTACTTGGGCAGCAATGAGGAGCCCACATGCTTCTTCCTAGACCTCAGCCGTGACACGCTTCTGGCCGAAACCCACTCGGCGTGGGAGCTCGAGGCCGACACGGGCAAATGGGTGCGCGACGACACTTTGGCCATCGATGTGACCATCGACGAGATGTTCGACAACGGCCACCGCGTCTACCACCACAAACTGGCGCCGTTCGACTCGTTCAACTTCGTTGCTCAGGACGGCGGCGAGCACAAGGTCTGCTACCGCGCCCTGGTCCACGGCTGGTTTGCCAAAAACACCATCAAGCTCGAGGTCGACTATGTCGTTGGGTCGGACTCGCTGGTCGACTCGCAAAACGAAAAGAAGGTCGGCACGCTGGCCGACCGGATCGCCGATCTCAACCGCAAGCTCGTGTACATCCGCCGCGAGCAGGCGCTCATGCGCGAGCGCGAGGAGAGCTTCCGCGACCAGAGCGAGGCCACAAACTCCCGTGTCGCATACATGACCGTTTTCCAGCTCATCGTGCTGTCGGCGACCTGCGCGTGGCAGATCTCGCACCTGCGGGGGTTCTTTACAAAACAAAAGCTTGTTTAGTTTATTTAGCTGCTAGACTTTACTGACCGTTTAATAGAGCTGCGCAGGCCTTTAGGCTACGCACTTTATACTTCCGCTTCGTACTTCCGCTTCGTTACTTACAATGGGCTTCCTACTTTGGCTTCGTACTTCACCGCCGCTCCCTCGACAATCCGCTGACATGGACCCGCCAGAGTTCCTGCGCTATGGCAGGCAGATGATCGTTCCCGAAATCGGGCTTGCTGGCCAGCTGAAACTGAAAGCCGCTAAAGTCTTGGTGGTGGGAGCAGGCGGCCTCGGTAGCCCCGCTATCAGCTACCTTGCCGGCGCCGGCGTTGGAACCTTAGGCATTGTTGATCCCGATGTAGTGGAGATCTCCAACCTGCATCGCCAGACCATCCATGCCACTGCCGAGCCCGGCACCCCAAAAGCAGAGTCGGCCGCCCGGTTTGTAGCTGCTTTGAACCCATTGGTCGCCGTCGAGGCGCATGTGGCTGCACTCACATCTGAAAACTCGTTACGGATTGCCGAGAAATACGACATCATTCTCGACTGCACAGACTCACCGCAGAGCAGGTACCTTATCAATGACACCGCTGTGCTGCTAAACAAGCCGCTGGTATCGGCATCGGCCCTCAAAAGTGAAGGACAGCTCGCAGTGTACAACTTCCAGGATGGGCCCTGCTACCGCTGCCTATTTCCGCAGCCGCCGCCTCCAGAAACAATCACCGCATGCGGAGACGGTGGCATTATCGGGCCTGTCGTCGGTATCATGGGCGTCATGCAGGCAATTGAAACCATCAAGATCATTGCTTGGCAAGACTACGAGTTTGAGCCCAGCCTCACTCTGTTCAGTGCTTTCTCCTTTCCGCCCTGGCGCACCATGCGCATCCGCCGGCGGCAAAAAGCATGCAACGTGTGCGGAGACAACCCGCAGGTCACTAAAGAAACGCTTTCATCCGGCCAAATAGACTACTCGGCATGGTGCGGGACCGCCATTGTGGAGCCACTGCCCGAACATCTGCGTATAGCTGCCCGCGACTTTGCCCGCGACGTTGCCGAAGATACCAGTGCTGGCGCGCTCGTGGATGTGCGACCAAAAACCCAGTTCGATATGTGCCACCTCCAAAATGCCGTCAACGTGCCTTTGGCGGACCTGAAAAAGGCAAAAACCCTCTCGGACTTAAAGCTGCCACAAACAGTAGTAGCCGTATGCCGGTACGGCAATGATTCACAAACCGCCGTCAGGCTTTTCGCCGAGCTCGGTGCTGAAGCAAAAGATATCAAGGGCGGACTGGCAGCATGGACGCATGAAGTTGACCCTTTGTTTCCCCTTTACTAGTGCCACCCGATATCTAGCACAAACATTATAGGTGCTCCTATAAAGTGAACCTATCATGTTATTTTCGGCATTGCACAAGCTTACCCAGCCGGTGAATATGAAAGTTAAGGGCGCATTGCTCCTTCTATTGGCGAAAGCATTGCCTCAAGCGCCTAGACGTGATTTGGTTCGTATTATTTATACCTCTTTATTTAGTACACACGCGCTAGACGGCGAGGTTTTCAACCCGAATTAAACCGCTGGCGGTGCCTGCGGCATACCACGCGCCCGCGCTGCTGGGGCACCAGCTTAGCCCTGTGATGGCAACCTGTTTGGGGTACATCACGACCTTTCCGATGAACTTATGTTTCTGCAGCTCTTGGGATGCCAGCGTCTCGATGCAGCGGAAGCTCGAAGTCTGCGCAGAGTACTCGAGAGTCCAAATGGTCGCGTCGCGGTGGGATTTGGTGTTGCGCCTTGATACCAGAGCGCGCCGCAACGCGTTGCAGATGTGCACGCTGCCCTCCAATCCTCCCGATAAAACCATGGGATGGAAGCGTGAGGCGGCGGTGGCTGTAACAGAGCTGTCATGGCGCGTTAGGTTCGTCCCGCATTGGACCAGCGACGGCCGCCGCAACGGCACCAGCTTCGTGGTCAGATTGTCTTCCAGCGACACAAACGATTCCATGTGCGGACACCATGCCGCCGGCATGGCATACGGCTTTGCCCGCGGCGTGTTTGCTTGCGAGCGTCGCAAATCGGAAACATCTACGACCTTGCAGTATCCGTCTACGCTGCACGTAAACACCATCTCCGGATGCTCGGGGTACGCGCTCACGACATTGCCAATCACCGAGTAGTGCAGCGGGTAAACAAACGATGGCTTGTCGGTATCTTGGAACTCCGCAACCGAGCCGTCCACGCAGCCAATAAATAACGCGTCGGCAGTGCGCCAGCACGCAGCCGTGGCCTTGGACACCGTCGACACGCGCGACGCGCCAATAGTGTGGTGGCCCGGCTTTGCCTCGACAACGGCCACATCGCCGGTTTGAAAAACAATGGCAAGCTCGCGGCTTTCCTTGACGGGCCGCCACGCAATCTGTTTCACGGGGCCCTTGTCGGATGTATACGACGCGTAGAGCTTGAGCGCGGGAGCAGCTGATGTAGCGTCGAGCTCGTATATGTAGAGCCGCGAAGGACCTCCCGCTTCCGAGTACACTGAGAGCTCGGGCTGCACGGCCGAGTCGGTGTCGAGCACGCCAATGGCGAGGAATTGAGGGCCTGAGTGGTAGGGAGCCCATTCCAAGGCACTCACAAAGCCTCCCACGTAAAGCCAGCCTACATGATCGGTCGTGCGGGTTTGGCCCGGGTCCAGCCGGACCGAGTCGAGTACAATGCCGTTGCCGGAGGGATCCCGGGCTGCGGACGACTCGGACTTCAGTGCCGATAAAAGCGGATAGGGCTGTGCGTCGGGAATAGAGACAGTGGTGTCGAGCAGCGATTGTTCAGGAATAAACGCAGGCACGCCCCATTTGATACGCTGTTTCACGGCCGCCAATAAATTGGCTTCTGGATAGCCAAAAAATAGCTCCATACGCTCGCGAAGACTGTCCATATGGAACCGTTCTTTAGGCCCTGGAGACTTTGCATTCTCTACTTTCAGCACCACCGGCTGGTTTTTGGCCATTCCCTGTAGTACCTCCACTTTGGTAGCGCGCTCTTTAACTTCTTTTGCTGGTCCGGGGCCCCTTTGGCTGTGCTTTGCCCGCGGTTTCGGTGGTGGAGAAACCTCTGGCTCGGAGATTATTTCCGGCTCGCTTTGGGCGTCGATCTCCACCTCAGATTCAGACAATTCCTTGCCATCGGGCACAAACGCATCGCTTTCGTCACTGAAATTCGCTTCCACAAACTCTTCCTCCGAGTCTTCGTCGACGTACTTTCGTGGAGCCATGTTTGTTTCCTAGGCTGCTTCCACTGCTTGGGAGCTTTGGGGGAGATTCGCTTAGACAAGGGACCTGCTTATAGAGAGGCCTGGGCTTCAACCTTGGGTGGAGTGGGAAAATGGACACTCGACTGCAGGCGGAATGGCAGCCGATGGCCGTGGAGCCGCTGCTTCAAACTAGGGAAATAAATCCGTTGGAAAGCGAAGGAGATGCTATGCGATGGGGCAAACTACGGCGGATTTCCAGTAAAATCTACGGCAGCTCAGCTCCGTTTGGCCCGCCCTGCGTCATCCACTGCTCGCCAAAATACATTTTAATAGGCACCAGAGGCTCCGATGTGCTTATTTTCGACTATCAGCAGGACCTGATTGCGCAAATGACGCCGCCGGCCATTGCAGGCGCCGCCGACGGTCTGGAAGGCTCAAGCAGGTACGGCCCCGTAACTGCTTTAAATATCTCCAAAGACGAGACGGCAATTGTTGCAGGATATGCGCATGGTGCAGTGGTTGCTTGGAACATTGCCAAGCCCGAAACTCCTCGCAAGGTCGTGCTGCCAATGACCCATGCCGGCGACGATCTCACGAGCCAGGTCCATACGGACCAGACCCATTTGTTTGGCTCAATTGTGTGCCATGTTTTTTTCCTCGGTGGTAAACGGTCGGTGATTGTATCTGCGGATAACCATGGTCTTATATTCCTTCATCAAACCGTCAAACTGTTTATGGAAACAAAACATCGCAGCTACAAACTCAAGGGTAGTTACACGCCCAAAGTGCCCACAACTCTGCTTGCGTGCCAACAACTAACTATCCCCGGTGCTCCGCCTTTAATTGCGGCATTATCGCCGTATACGCTGCTGGCGTTTACGATTTCTCCCGCAAAAACCCATTTCCGTTTGTCGGATAAAATTGATAACATCGGTACCACCACCGGCATGTCGGGCGACATTGCCTGGTGCGAGGCCACCCGCCAAATGGCCTACGTGTGGGGCGATACGCTCAAAGTCATGTCGGTGAGCTGGACGGGCTCGCAGTTTGTATTTGCCGCTGATAAGCTGTTCAAAAGCCCCGAGTCGCTGGTGTACATTGCCTGGCTGGACCAGAAACTGTTGGTGGCGCTGACCATCACGCAAAAGCTGTTGTTTCTTGACGCAGATCTCAAGATTCTCGACACGCACGACGTGCTCCGCAAGTACCCGCTGCATCACGATTACTATAGCGAGGTACTGCGCGACTCCCGCGACCCGGTCGTGGCCGATGCGTTTGATCTGGCCCTGCAGGTCCAGGACTCGTCGCTGTTCATTCTCGGCCGCCATGAGCTCGAGTACGGCACGTTGACCAACTGGGCCGACCGGGTGATGGCTCTGCTCAACAACTCGCGGCCCGTGGATGCGGTTGTTTTGGCCACCGAGTATTTCATGGGCGACCACGACCTTTCCATGATCGGGCTCAAGCCAGACACCCGCAAGGCCGTGGTCGGCGCGGCGCTTCCCGACATTATTCTCACGTCGTTGCGGTTCTGTCTCCAGCACGATACCGAGCAGCTCGCCAAGCTGCTGGCGGTGTCGCTGCAGGCGGTGGCCTCCACGGGCATTCCGCTACTGGAACAGATCCTGGACCTCATTGACGATGATGGAGTCAAGGAGCAGTATTTCGAGTTTCTCACATCGCTGGTGCTGGACGGCAGTTTCTCGCATCTGCCGCCCCACGTGTTCCAAGGGCTCGTAAAGGCCAAAGCAGGCTCGCCCGAGCTCGAGCATCTAATCATGGGCCTAGATATCACTACTTTGGATCTGAATCTTGCTTTCGAGCTGTGCGATCAGTATGATCTGCAGGAAACACGGATCTTTCTGCAGACCGTGGCCTTGAACGACTACGTGGCTCCCGTCAAGGCAATGACCGCCAACACGTTTCCCTATCTATCGTATGTGCTAACTGGACGCATTTTCCCTACCGGCTCGCGGTTCAGCAATAGCACGCATGCCAAGGCGCAGGTTTACGACCTGCTGTTTGGGCCCGACCATACCGTCACTACGCAGCTGATCGTCAAAGATGCCGGGGCATTTTTTGCCGCTTTAAATGAGGCATTCGAAGACCCGCTACTGAATGAAGACCCGTTTGCCGAGGAAGGCACCGAGAAGCTGCCGGTCACGCGGCAGATCATTGTGAGCAGTTTGCTGGGCATTTTTGCTTCCAAAAAAATGGCTGCGTACGAGCCGTACTTTAATGTGTTTCTGGCCCGCAACGTTGCCAAGTTCAAGCAGTATCTCATGATCACCGGCAGCTGGCTCGATCGTACGCTTGTGAATCTGTGTGCTAGCAAAAGTGTGCCGATTGACGAGCGCGAGCTGGCGATTCTCGCGTTGTTGTCTGTGTACAAGCCGCCTAACACGCAGCGGCTGATCCAGCTCCTTACCGAGGGCAAGTTCTATGGGATCTTGATCCGCACCTATCGCGGCATGGGAAACTATAAACAGATGCTTGAGGTGAGTATCAACGAATCCGGCCAGGCGCTGTGGCAAGTTGCCGACGAGTGTCTGCGAAGCGATTTCGACAAGGTGTACCCGCTGGTGGTGTCGCACTTGTCGCAGCTGGTAGATATGGACGCTGCCGAGATGGCTGCGCTGGCCATCAAACGGGCGCCCAAACTGCACCTCGAAGCGTTGAACATCGCCAACAAGTCGGCCTATTTCGACGAGGTGTTTCGGCAGATCCCGCACGGCCAGGGCGCTATTCCCCCGCAAAACGTGTGCAACGACTATGTGCGGGATCTAGCGACCCGGAATGGAGAGATGCTGTGGTCGCTACTAGACAAAACACTAGTGCGGCCCGAGGACGTGCAGCTGCCCGCGGTGGTCGACGCGCTTTTGGAGAACGACCGCATCGAGTCGTTGGTGCTGATCATGGCGCGGCTCCAGCGCGACTCCGAGGCCATGATCTATCTCACTGACTACATTTCCAACCACCGCCAAGCTTCGGAGCGGCTGATCCGGCAGGGCATTGCCCTGTGTGCCGACGCGACGCAAAAGGACCGCGATACGGGCGTCCAGCAATGGACAAAGTTCCTAGATACGCTGCTAACTGCCGGCGTGCCGGCCGAGGAGGCGCTGTCGTCGCTGGTAGCGTCTGACGACTCGAGCGTCGCCATTACCGTTCTCGACAAGATGTTGCCCGTGACAAAGGCCGGCCAAATGGCGCCGCTGATCGAGGGTGCGTTCACGACCATGCGCGAGCAGGAGGCGCTGCTGCAAACCGTCAAGCTCGTGCTGGACGCGGACCTGTACACTGACTTTATGGCCATGCTGGACGAGCGTCGCAAGGGCTGGGCTGTGTCGATTGACAGCACGTGCGAGGTGTGCGGCGGCAAGATTGTTGGTGTAGGTATCGACGCCGAAAAGCTGTATAGATACTGGGAGCTGCGGTCGCGCGGGAAAAAGGTCGAGGACAGCGACGTGCTTGTTGTGTATCGGTGCGGGCACTGTTACCACAGCGGCTGTCTCAAGCGGCTCGACTCGGACGGGTGTGTGCTGTGTCGTTAGAGCTCTCTCTATATTAGCCGCTCAACTGTCGTTTATAGGAGCCGTCTCGCTTTTATTTATCTAATTAGAGTAATAGCCTAGTGATGGGGACACAGGGCTAGCCAGGCCGGCCGGCGAGTTGGATCAACCCTAGACACCAGCTAGGCCCAAGACACAACCCTGACAACCCGAAGGTTGGGTCATCATGCTGGCAGCGACTCCGCAAGGCTTTAAAGACGCTCGAGCAACCCAATCGCTGGTGCTGGCGGTTCTTGGAGCATCGGTCCTCGTGGCAATATTGTCGAGCCAGCCCTCGTTTTATCTGCAGTGGTCGCCGCAGCTCACATCTTGGCACCAATGGCCGCGAGTGTTTGTGAACCCGTTGGTGTGGACGTCGCAGAGTGCGGCAGCCATTGGCAGCATTCTGCTGTACGAATGCCGGGGAATCGAGCGGGCATACGGAACCCGCAAGCTAGCGGCGCTGATGGCGCTGGTCATGGCCATTTCCGTGGCCGTTTTGCCGGTGCTACTGGCAGTGCTATCGGCTATCGGTATCCAAGTAATGATGCCGGCAGGCCCGCAGGTGCTTGTGGGTGCGATGGTCTCGCTTTACCATTCAATGACTCCTCCCGTCTACTATGTCAAGGTTGCCGGAGTAGGAAGTTTCTCCGATAAGCTTTTCTTCTACCTGCTGTTACTATCGACCTGCACCACGCTTGGTGGGGTCCTCAAGCTCGGGCTCGGCTGGGTGTTGGCGAAACTAGTGGCTGCCGATATTCTTGCCATCAAGGTGTAGTTTGGCGAGCATTCAAGCCACAAGCATTTAAGCCACAAGCATCCACAGGCATCCCTGTGCTATCTATTTTACAAGGACCAGTCTGCAAGCGGACCAGTACAAGGACGAGTTTAAGCAGACCAGTCTATCTATTTACATCGGCTATATAACCAAGCCTACATATTAGGCGGAAGCAAAAGCCCAGCCACCGTCTGGCCTCGTTCGGTTGCTAATAAATCATAGTAACTGGCTCCGTGCTGGGTGCTTCCGATTTGGGTTTGAATCCCCAATGAGCGAATGTATTGCTGGGTTTTCGGCCCCAGAATCCGCGACTTGCCGCCCAGCCCCAGCACCAGCAGCTCCGGTTTGGGCGTGACGACCTCCAGCACGGCCAGCACGTTGTCGCTGATCTCCACGCGGCCCGATTGCAGGCCCTCGACGGCGTTTGTGAGATCGACCTCAAACGCTTCGTGCGCCAGCAGCACCACGCCGCGCGGGGCCTCAGGCGTCGACTCGATTCGAGCACCGTTGGCGAGAATAAACCCGTTTTTGGTGACGGTATCGACGTTGTTGGGGGGCGGCTCCAAGTCGTAGACGGCGTAGTCTTCAATTGTGTTTGTCTTTTTGAATGCCTCATCCCGCAGATCAATGGGCTCTGACCGCGGCACTTTATTGGGGTCAGGCACCAATCGTTTCGACGAAAGCATTCTGCTTGGTTGCGCAATTGGCCGTGCCCGAATTGCCGGCCGAATGGCCGGCTGTGACCGAATTGCCATTCGCCTGAACATGCTTACGCTGGATCTGATCTTCCTTCACCCAAGGCACCCAGAGCAGTAAGCCAGGCAGTAAAGCTCAAAGGCACCCTTAGTCAAGATATACCCAGCGACAAATTTATCAGCATGCCTGTTCGGCCGGTGAAATTTATCGAGTCGTCGCTCCGCAACGGCGTCGGCAGCTTCGTCCAGCCCTGCAAGAAAATCACTCTGCGGTACTGTAACTGGGGCGGCTCCTCCAAAGGTATGCGCCAGCTACTGCGCGAGAACCTCAGGGAGATCGCGGCCGCCAACCCGAAAATCGAGTTCCAGGCCATGAAAAAGAGCGGCCATCCCGTGGTGTTTGGCGAGTACGCCAATGGCGAAACAAAGGCTGTGTGTGTGCGCAACTTTGATCCGGCAAAGATCCTCGAAAAAATCGCTGTTGTCCGTAACTCCTCGGGCAACAAGCTCACAAAGTACCACCGGGCTGTCGAGTCACAAAACCGCTCGGTGCGCGGCATCTGGTCGCCGTTTCACGTCGACAAGGAGTTCCGCTATCGTATTTAATGTACATATCAGCTTATCTGCTTCTTAAGGATTAGTGCTTAATGCTCAGTGCAGTGCTGAGCTCACTTCCCGGTACTACATGCGCTTACTGTTAGCTGGTGCAGGCTGTAGGTCGACGGGTGATGCAGCGCTACGTGCAATGACGTGCTCGGTGCACCGTCCACGTTTGCGGTCCAAACAATTTATAGATACCCTTCTAGCTAGTCACTCAATAAAATGGAAAAACCGTTGACTTTTGGAGCCGATCCTATCGCGACAATTACAAATAGTGCATGTCCATGCATGCGATAAGACAGCAACCTTTTCGCCCGAGCTCCATCGTGGCTATTCAACAACATATTGAGGAGCTCATTGAGGCCATAGAAACCTCATAAATGCCATTAGGCCCCGCACAGCTTTACTCTAGCAACCTCACATGCAACCCCAGACGCAGCGATGACACTTGCGCCCTTGCCCTGCCTGTACTTAAACCATCCTGGGCCCCCCTCGATTTACAGCAATGACCAAGAACGTCGAAGGAAAGATTGTGGTTATTACCGGTGCTAGCAGCGGTCTGGGCGAGGCCGCGGCCCGCCTTCTTACCGAGCAGGGCGCCAAGGTCGTCATTGGTGCTCGTCGTGCCGACAAGCTCACCGCTCTGGCCCAGGACCTGGGCCTGCCGGCAGAGGCCGCGGTCGAGACCGATGTGAGCAAAGTGGACCAGGTCCAGAAGCTCGTGGATACTGCCGTCAAGCTTTACGGTAAAATCGACGTTATCATCAACAATGCCGGCGTCATGCCAGTCGGTTTCATTGAGGAGGGCCAGGTCGACAATTGGGATAATATCATTGATATCAATATCAAGGGTACTCTGTACGGCATCCACGCTGCCCTGCCTTACTTCAAGAAACAAAAGAGCGGTCAATTCATCAACGTTTCCTCGGTGGCCGGCCATAAGGTGCGACCGGGCAACAGCGTCTATGCAGCATCCAAGCATGCTGTGCGTGCTCTTTCAGAGGGACTTCGCCAGGAAGTCAAGCCTTACAATCTCCGCACAACCATTGTCTCGCCTGGTGTTACCGACACGGAGCTAATCACCAGCATTTCGGACGTCAAGACCCGCGACCTGTTCAGCAGCATCGCCGTGCCGGCCAGCACGTTTGCCGACGTTGTGTCCTTTGCGATCTCGCAGCCGGAAAATGTCGACATCAACGAGATTGTCTTCCGGCCGACTGCTCAGGAGAACTAATGTCTGCTTGTGATATTCCATATCCAGACGTCATACACCGTAGTCAATGTCGATATATCTGCAAACTGTTTGTTCGGGAGGTTAGACTATCCAATCCCCGAAGCCATAGCACCGAACAGCCGGCAGCCGAATAGCACAGTATAGTCTGTTCATGGTATCGTGGTATCATGGTATCATGATAGATCATTGTAGGGTGCTAGGTTCTTGAGATTAAGGTAGGATTAAGGTAGCATTAAGGTAGTATCAAGGTAGGATCAGTGCTCTACCTCCTCTGTAGCCAACAATTAACAGCTAAACCCATGTGACCTCCAACTAGAGTCTACATTGCATTGCAGGATCTGCCGGATAAATATAGACTTGAGATTCCCCGGCCGATTTAAAGCCCGATTCAACCAGAGTCTCGGTAAACTGACCTCTGTTCATAAAACAAATTACGGCCCTTATGTTTTGTGGTCGGAAAAAGATTGCCGGTCCTAATGCCGAGCCGTCTCGGCATCCCCGCACATGCCTCGGGCGGGACCCCTTACCCAGGCCATTATTTAGATCATCGTGCCCTCGCTCCATTACCCCACACAATCTAGTGCCTCCCAAACACACATATGATTCGCAGCGCACTTCGTTGTTCGACTAGCCGGGTGGCGTGTTTGCGCGCGCCTCAAATGCGCCGCACGATTGCCTCGCTCAATACTTTCACCGAGGAAGAGGACATGTTCCGCGAGGCTGTATCCAAGTTCGCCAACGAGGTGGTGGGCCCCAAGGTGCGCGAGATGGACGAGGCAGAGAACATGGACAAGGGCGTAATTGACGCGATGTTCGAGCATGGCCTGATGGCCATCGAAACGCCCGAGGAACTGGGCGGTGCCGGCGCATCGTTCACGTCGGCCATTCTCGTCGTCGAGGAGCTCGCCAAGGTCGATCCGTCGGTGTCGGTGCTCAACGACGTTCACAACACGCTGGTGAACACATGCATTCGCTCTTGGGGGTCCAAGGACCTCAAAGAGCGGTACCTGCCCGAGTTGGCTTCAAGCCGGCTCGGCTCGTTTGCGCTGTCCGAGGCCGGTTCAGGCTCGGATGCGTTTGCGCTCAAAACAAAGGCCGACAAAAAGGGCGACGGCTATGTGATCAATGGCTCGAAAATGTGGATCACCAACTCGTACGAGGCCGACGCGTTTATTGTGTTTGCCAACGTCGACCCGGCAAAGGGCTACAAGGGTATCACCGCGTTTGTGGTGGATAAAGACATGGGCATCCAGATCGCCAAAAAGGAAAAGAAGCTCGGCATCCGCGCCTCGTCCACCTGCGTCATCAACCTCGACGACGTCTACGTGCCCAAGGAGAACGTGCTGGGCGAGGTCGGCAAGGGCTACAAGATTGCCATTGAGTGCCTCAACGAGGGCCGCATCGGCATTGGCGCCCAGATGCTGGGACTGGCAGAGGGTGCGTTCAACAAGGCCGTCGGCTACTGCACCAACGACCGCAAGCAGTTTGGCCAGTACATTGGCGATTTCCAGGGCATGCAGTTCCAGTTTGGCCAGATTGCCACCGAAATCGAGGCGGCGCGTCTGCTGCTGTACAATGCCGCTCGCCTCAAGGAGGAGGGCAAGCCTTTCACCAAAGAGGCGGCCATGGCCAAGCTCTACTGCTCGCAGATTGCTCAAAAGGCTGCTTCCGCCGCCGTGGACTGGATGGGCGGCGTGGGCTTCACGCGCGAAGAGACTTTGGAGAAGTTCTACAGAGACTCCAAGATTGGCACTATTTATGAGGGCACGTCCAATATCCAGCTGCAGACGATTGCCAAGCTCATCCAAAAGGACCTCAAGTAGCTTAGTAGCATCCCTGTGAATCTCTATAGACTCAAGACAAGCGGTCGAAGCCGGCCATCAGATAGGCTCACTGCACTACAGCTGAGCCCTGCCTGATCTGCCATTGGATTCTACAGTACCTCTGATGCTGTTTTTACTGCTATTTTTACTACTATCATTTACATCGTAGCTTTGACTCAAATGAAATGGTCACATGAAGACTGCAGTGTCTCATGCAGTGATCACATGCAAGCGGCTACATCGCGAAGCTAGAAATTAAGTAATGAACACACGTATTAAAGGCGGAATTAATAGAAATTAACTTGCGTTTCCTCTTTTGCGCATGCTGATCACCCTCAAGGAGACGATATGCATGACAAGCTCTATTTTAGTGTGACATGCGTATGTGTTTGTGCATTATGTTTGTGCATTACGTTTAGTCATGCCTGCGAAAGCCAACCTTGTTACGTGCATGCAGATGCAAGGTAGAAGAAAACTTTAAAATTCTTCAGCCCTTATTCTCCTGCTGGCCGATTTATGGCCGACTACCCCTAGTTCTTTGCTTTATTCTTCTTGAGTTTTCTATCTATTCTGTCTTAATCCTCAATACGCGACCGCTTGCAATCTTGGTCTTCACAAACAATGTGATTCTCGGATAAGTCATCGTGCATGTTCAGGTTCAGATGTATGTCTCACCCTTGAAACAGAAAATTTTTTCATTCTTTCACTATCAATAGCCTCGCATACGTAACATTCGACATCTGAAAACCTTCTTGACTGCTTTTTATCTTGAGAAGAACTAACTGCATTATTTCAAGTATCCGTCACGCTCGAATAAGCTGCCGCTGACGCAACCCGTCAACCCACAAGCGAACTCTAAGTAGATCATATAGAATCTGGGTAACTAAAGATCTCGCACCGCTATCTAGGAGACCCAGAGAATTGCTGCTATTGAAGTTCCCATTACTAAAGCGAACTGGCGAAGTACGGCCTTGGCCTTTCCCCTGGATATATCAATACCCCCACAATAAAATCCAGCTGTATCACAAGCGCGAAATTACCATATTTCGATGGCCCAAGCTTCAGGTGTCTGGCCGCCCCGACCCCATCCTCTCGAGCGTCAGCACATTCTGCTCATGTATGTGGCCCTCGTAAATTCGAGCTCCTACTCGACCCGACAGGCAACAGTTGAGGCCGACTATAGGCTGTTTGTGCAGTCTTGTAACTATCTTTTATGTCTCCGCTCGTCTTCCGAAGTACGGTTGCTTTTTCGAAACTATCCAGTCGCTCTTGAATGCCTATTCACCGACTATACTCCAGAGGTAGTACCGCTGTGTTTTATGTTTCGCCTTCTGGAGCTCGCCGGTATCGCCAACTTCGATAATGCTACCCAGCCGCTACTACCCGGATTCGATGCCGAAAATGGCGACATTTCCAGAATCAGTGCGTTGCCTAGTGCTCTAACTGATGATGCTATCGCGGTCTTTGAACGCTATCGCCAGCCGCTTCAGGCGGCCATCGGAGAAAGCACCTACCTGACCCAGCTAATGGTGCTCATGCAAAGTGCAGAGACATCCGACCAGCGTTGCGGCCTGTTTTCCCAGACCATTTGTGAGTTGAGCCAACTCTGTGGGTTTCGTGCAGTGCTAGTCTCCAATACAGAGATCCATTTGGATATCCAATTGTTTCGCGTGCGGTTTATGGCCCTGTTCAATATTGAAGATAGCTCGATCTCCAGAGATATTGCTGTACAGATATTTGGAGGTGAGGTCGCGAGCTATTTTTGCAAAATGTACCGTACCTGGCTAGAGAATCATGCGCTGGCCATCGGCCCAACCGAATGGTCTCAACGACTGGTCAAACGCGTCCTTGGCTCGCTGCCGCATAACCTATCGCTGCAGAAGTTCGCCGAAACATATACTGGCCAGATCGCGGCGCCGTACGTAAAGGAAAGCTTGAGTGCTCAGCACCCAAACCTTGCGCGGCCTGAACCTCCTTCTCCAAAGCGGACTCGATTAGACTCTAGCGTGATCAGTACATCTATCCAAGCTGATCAAACAGAGGAGGCCAGAGCAGAGCTGGCAGAAGCGACTCCTCTGGAACGCCCGGAAGATCAAAGACGTCCGATAAAACTGCGGCCTAACTTGCGGCCTTCAATGGGGCCTCACTCGACCGTTGCGCCCGAAAATTCTTCTTCCATGCACACATTAGAAAACGATTTGGAACACAGGGATACATCTGGGACTCGTCCTGACTCGCGGCCGGGCACTGATGAGTTTTCTTTTTCACAGCCGCCCGATGGACTTGAGGATCTGGACGACTTTGAACACCTCGAAGATCTTGAAGAATCAACCGGCGGCAGTGCCTCTGATGACGGTGACACCCGCAGCTCATCTGAAAGCCCAAGCAATCTGCGGAAAGAACTGCCGCTGCTTCCAATAGAGGACGTTGGTTTGATGGATACCCACAAGCTGCCGCGGCTCACGAAAATGTACAGGCGGCATTTGTACTTGGCAAAGAGATTCGAGAAAAGAATCCCGTCGCTCAGCGAGGACTACCATCTATTTTCAGAGACGTGTCTTCGTCTCGTACAGCTGAAACGGCACCCTCAGGCGCTGAATATGGTAGTAGAGGAGGACGATCTTATGAGCATCAATCGCGTCATCCCAGGGATGCTGCCGGGTGGCGCACATGTGGTTTTTTTGGCGTACATTATGCGCCGGGCCGGAGTTGCTAACTTTTCGGACCCCAAAGTGCCTGTGTTTCAATATCTGAATGCCAAGACAGGCTGCATTTCCAACGAGACTTATCCAAGCGAGATGCTGGCGGGGCAAACTATGCTCGACATCAAACGCCGCTTCGTCGCCCTTTTACGGCAAGCTCCCGGATATAATCATATTTTCCTTGACAGGATGTCTTTCCAGCGTGCCACTCCCGTCTCTAGGATGATCCAAAGAGTGAGTACACTGTGCGCACTTGACTTCAGTGAGTCCGTCACAGTCACAGGGATGCAATTTTATTGGTCGCTGCTCCAGGATCGCATCATAAAACTATTTTGTTCCAAGCCGAGCGCCGACTTTCGCGCCGTTGCTTCGCAGCTGTATGGCGAAGAGGTGATCCAGGAAATATTCCTCCGGCATGCATGTTTACGGCCAACGTTGTCTGCATCTGTACGGGAGCTGCAGCAGCGCGCGGAACCACGGTCACATGAGTTTGCAACGGCAGGCTCTTCTGCCATAGAAGCCCTTGGCGAAGACAGCGAAAGCCAAGAATCCGCCGACACTTTTGATACTATCCCACTATGGATGGCGTGTCTGTATGCTGAAGCGCTGGACCGGGCTGAATTGGACGGGAAGGACCAGCTCACGTTGATACGGGGCAACTTTGAGCAATTTTTGCACTCCTGCTGCGTGATCAACAGGCTCCGGCGCGACTGGAACAATATTGGCGGGCTGCTCACAGACCCATCTTTTATCCGCCACGGCGGGCCTATGCCGGCTGCTGCTGCCGAGGAGTTGGCTCTGGTACTCTCTTGTTATCTTCTTCATGCTGCCGGCTTTGCCAAGCTCAATGATTTATCTGTTCCTATGTTTAACATGGAGAGCGCAACCGGTTTTGTCCGGGCCGAGCACGACAACCCAACGACCCTTGGGTTAATTTCGGCTGAAGGAAGGCAGCTAGTCGATTCCTACTTAGACGCTGGAATGATCAGAGATACACCGGTCGTCATCGGGGTGCGCAGGGCCATCACGCCCGCGTATATTTCACGCTTGAAATCAGTTGGCGTGACAGCTGCGCGACTGGCAGACTTTCATGGATTCAAGCTATCGGCAAATGACGGAACTTTGCGAGATCATATTAAGTTGCTCCATGCTCGTATACTAACTGCGCTCCATACAGACCGTCCGGGCCCCATCAGCATGGACATTGGACAGATTTATGGCACTGAGGTGTTTGCATATGTGTTCGATAAATACAAGCACGAGATGTCCAAGCACGAGCACACTGTTGCAGATGTGGTTCTTTCCCAGCTAGCGTCGGCGCAAACGACTAGCCCCTAGTAACAGGGTCTGCGAAAGCAACTCCGGAGACTTACCGCAAGCAATGGCAACAGCCGCCGCTGAAGTGGGCTTGGTGAATCAGGCGAGCGACCGGCATCAAGGGTTCCAAACTTCTTATTTGTTCTACAACAACCTTCGTATTTATTAACAGGGTTCAGGTGATGGTCGGGTGATTGCCAGGCTAAACACCTGATAGTGTGAGGCGTACTTTTATACTCACCCAGTTAACTTTCTATCGCAGCGTTAGCACCGCCAATCAGCTCCAGCAACTAGGTTGTACCGTAATTAGGTTGATCTATAGATAATGAATAAATAGCATCCGTGACAGAACGTCTAGCGACGAAGCTTGGCGAACGCATTCTTGGCCGAAGAAATCTTGTGGGACCACGAGGATCTGCGCTTGTTCATGTCGGCGGTCCACTGAGGGCTCATGACGGCCTCGAGGATTTCCTGGTCGGTGTTGGCAGTAGCAGGGACGGGCAGGGTGTAGAAGTAGTGAGAGCAGGCCATTGAAAAATGTTTGAGAAAAGTAGGTGGCCCTGCTCCATTTATATATTCCATGTCATGCATGTTGCTGCATGGTAGCGCGTCGCTATGGGGAAGAGTCCGCGAGATTTGTCAATGACGTTTTCCTGTACGGAAGGTGAAGGAGAAAAACGGCGAAAAACTTAAAAAAACAAAATAGACAGCTTATAAAAGCCCAGAGAAACTATAAAAAATAGAGAGAGATCCAATTGAAAAAAACTCTGAGGCTCGGTTCTCGGAAAATAGCAAGGTCTTCGCCTCTTCCTGCCCCCCCGTTTGGGTTTAGGTCTTCCCGGAAAGTAACTCCGATGCACCCCTTAGCAGCTTATGCAGGCAAGGTCGCAGTGACCTACCATACACTGTCGACAGGATCACGTCACATAAAATCACGTTGTATGGTGGGCACTAGCAAACTTTCGAGGGTCTAAATGTTGAGAGATGAAATCGATTAGATATAAAATATATAGTTTAGCTACAAGCCACAGGGCTACAAGAGGTGTTTTTCCTCAAAGTCGGCGGCAATGTCGCGGGCCCGCACCGACGAAACGCTGTCCCACGGATTTGCCATGACTGCATTGGCAAACATCCGTAGGAGCTCTTGCTGAAGATCTTTACTGTTGGAAATAGTGCCTTCTTTGATGCTGTTGCGGATAGTTCGCAGGTCAGTAGGAGCCAGCACAATGCGCGTGTAATCCTCGGTAGTATCCGGGCGGGCAAATAGCCGAACGGGTTTGCGGACCTGCAATTCTTTGAGGATCTGGGTCGAGCGTTGCCGGAACGTTTCCTCGTCTTCACTGTTTGTCTCTTTCTCATCCGACTCTGGCTGTGCACTTGGTTCGACTTTGACGTCCTCAGCTGAGACTTCGGCTTCGGCTTCGGCTTCGGCTTCGACTTCATCCTCCGCGGCTTCATCCTCAGCGGCTTCGTCCTTCGCGGCTTCACCCTCCGCTTCATCCTTCGCGGCTTCGTCCTCCGCTTCTGCTTCAGCATCCTCTTCAGCGTCCCCTTCGGCATCTACTTCAGCATCTGCGTCCTCGGCTTCTGTTTTGACATCACTGGCATCCTCGCCAGCATCCTCCTTAGCGGTATCACCGGCTGCAGCACCACCTGCACGCTGCCGCGAGCCTGCCGGAGATAACCGCGCGCTCTTGGCGATCTGATGCAACCGGTCCATGGTCTTGACATCCTGGAATTCCTCGGCCTGGCGCTTGCGGCCTAAAAGCTCGGCCTGCTGCTGGATGTACACAGACGTGAGATCAAGCGTTGCCTTTTCCAGAGCCTTTAGCGATGGCCGTTTCGGGAACACTTTGGCAAACAGCTGCGCGGCCTCTGTGCGCGTTAGCGTCAAGCTGGCCGAGTTGAGCGGATGGGCACCAAACCGCACAATCACCTTGTTCATGTCGGGGCGGCCGCCTTTTTTGGTCTTTTGGCACTCGCGAAAGACCGCCTGCGCAAACATCACCGACCGGAGATCATAATCCACCGCCATGTTTGTGACCCGTTTCTCGCTTGGGCCTGACAAACTGAGCCTGAACCTGAGCCTGACAAAACTAAGTCTGAGAGTCAGTGGGACACACAGCCTAGGGAGAGCTAGGGAAGAGTGTCAGCATGCCCACTGCAAAGCTGGTGCCGGCCGGGTCCAGCAAAAGCAGCGGCTCGGAAAGAGGACTGCCGGAGATCTTAAAGACTCCAGGAGGAACCGCTTTAGTGGAAATTCAAGGAACAGTATTTGTGGGAACCGAGCCATTAGTGCCGGAAGACGAGTCGGAGCATATTTATGGAGAAGTGGTGACAGATATTGGCGAGCTGGACCTGGCCAAGGCCGTTTCTGTGGGCGGCGATGTGTCGCTGATAGTTGGTGCGCGGCAACGGTTACGAGGAAAAGTTGTCAAATTGAGCAAACCGCTGGCGGTTCTCGAGATGCCTTTAGACACGAACTGTTCTGAAATCCCAGTACGCGAGATCATCACCCATAAACTGACCTTTAGCGACCGGCCCGAGCCGTATATGCCCGATCAAAGTTAAAATTTCGTAAAACGTTACCAATTATACTTTTACTCTGTTTCTATTGATGTGGTTGATAACTTTGTTAACAACTTTGTTAACAACTTTGTTGATACCACTCTTAATTACTAGGAGCGCGGCGATTAGTCAAGCGATCCAAACAATGCCGGTGAAATATGCGCCCCAAACATCGGCGGCAATACGACGAATCAGCAAACCAAAAACGTTGCGGATCACCGATCGTCTCCAGAGGAATCTCACCGACTCGGCCGTGCTGTTTGCCAAGATCAGAGACTTTGCTCGCAAGCACCCTTGCGATCAGGCCGACGCTTTGGAAGAGACTCTCAGCAACAGCTTGATCTCCCTGAATTCTACCTTCCAAGACGTCACGACTGTGGAATTGAAGGCTCTCTACCTCGAAGACGCGGTTGAATCGGCCGCAGACTATGCTGCAGATAACGCTCAACTCGACAATCAAACCACTGACGAGCTGCTGGCCCAGCACAACAGCGTTGAACCGCTCAGTTCCGCTGCCCGCTCTAACTATGCGGCAACTGCCGAGCAGATAGACGCGATGGAGCCACAGGATGCGTTCAAGTCAAGAAGCCGCGGCCGCCGGCACGGAGGGCTCTCTTCTTGCGAGACCAAGTTCCTGGACTTCCGCAGGGCCATCCAAAGAGTTGAGGACCCGCACGCACGCCCACTAGAAGTGGCGGATCTTGACCAGTACTACGGCGATGTGTTTGTCGACAGTGTCCAGCAGAGTTACATCTGTCCCATCACTCGCCAGATCTTTGAGAACCCCGTCAAGGCGCCTTGTGGACATGTCTTCTCACAGGCAGCTGTGGAGGCACTCTTCCAGCCAGGAAACATGAGCATCAGCTGCCCTCAGATGGGCTGCACGGCCTCGATCCAGCGAATGGCTCTAATTCCTGACCAAGAAACCGCTGTGGCTGCTGCTCGCTGGAAAGCTGCCCAAGACCGCCAGGAACAACAGGCACGTTCGACGTTGGAACGCGTCTAGACAGTATTTATTTCGATTAATGTAGCTGCTTCAGCTGTTTTTTTTTTTTTTTTTTAAACATACGACTGACCATAACTAGGATTGTTTAACCTCAGTTCGCGGGACTCTACGGCGATACCATCCTGCAAGCCCCAAAAATCTGGGTTTAGGGTGGGGATTCTTATATCTCCTAATCGGGTAATTAGGGCTGGGACCGACCGTGAAACATATGGAGTTTGCATTGCAGCAGCTCGTCCGAAATGTCCATAAATAGAGGGCCGGCACCCCCCTAAAGGTCAATCAATTCGATCTCAACTCCTCTTCGCTTCTCAAATGCAACTGTCTACTTTCGCTACTACTGTTCTTCTTTCTCTCGCTGTTGTTGAGGCTTCGCCCAGCAAAATCCAGACCTGCTGGTGGAGTGGGCGCGACCGTTGTGCCAACCGCTACCAGGGTGCCTGGAAGCGTGAGATTGCCTCCTACCCTGCTGTTCAATTCGATATTGCCCACCTGCGCACTATCACCAACGATCTCGAGCTTAATCCTTTCAAGGTTGGCCGGTTCTTTGGCTTTGACGACCAAGACGAGCCCAATGGCACCGACTCTGCTGCCGAGGACGCTGATGAGGTCTCCATTGACGGTCTTGTTCTGACTATTGATGCTGCCGGCATTGAGGACTTCGCCAACGCTACCGGTGCTTCCCTGGACTCTCTGAAGACCTACTTCAATCTTGTCTAGAGTACCGAGACGATCCTGTCTATGTAGTCATAAACAGACGATCGGTTTCGATGCAAACATTCTAGCTCCTCAATAATCTCGTAGCAAGTGTTAAACCTTAGTATTACCAACGTCTTCGAAAGTGAGTGTCTGAGCCTTTTGAACAGCTCTCTGTATCGGCTGCGTTTGAGGAACCATGTCATTGGCGTGATCTAGGAAGTTTTGGAGGACCTGGTTCACAATTTAACAATGCAGCAGTTTTGCAGAATACCGGGTATTTTCCCCTTGGACACGAACAAAATGACGGCCGCAAACTGCTTGACTGCGGCTTTCCTAAGGGTAGGACTCCGCGCGACGTCCCTTTACTCGGGCTATCACCGGGCCAACGCGCAGAAAACGACCTCAATTAACGAGCCAATGTTCACAAATTGGACTCAGAACTTTCAGAGTTGCATTGACTAACTCATCGCGCTTCATCCGCTAAATTCAGACCAATGGGATGATCCTTATGTAGCGGCCATAGTGAGCATGCCTCTTCAGAGATGATCGTCCGCCGAACTCGTTGTCCCGCCTGAGATACTACCCCTCGGAGCATGTGGCGCTAATGGCAACGCTCGTGTGTGGAGGTGTCCTCGGAATTGACGCTGTTGATGTTACTATAGTTACGATGGGCCCGGAGATAGCCACGGATACATTAGGTTTGTCGTTTGTATTTCTAAATCGAGTTAATCAAATGGGTCGAGTGGGAACGCAGGATGGGAACGCAGGGTGGGAAGGAAGGATGGAAACACAGGGTGGAAGGGAAGGATGGGAACACGGGATAGGAGAGAGAGTTCCTTCCCTATTTCTGATGTGACGCCGGGCGCTCGTATCCACGATATCATATGAGATCTTGAGTTTGATCCAGGGCGCTCAAATTCAAGAATTCTACGGAATCTTGGATCTCGTCGGGGGCAGGGTCGAAGGCGCTCAAGCACAAGAAATCGTGCTCGGGACGCGCAAAGCCAAGAAATCATATAAAATCCCCGGTGTGACTTGGGGCGGTCAAATTCATGAGCTGTGAGAGGGCAATGCGATGTTAAGGGCCCTAAGCCTATTAATTCGCAATCAAACAATGAAAGTTAGCAGATTTCGTGAGGAAAAAGGCCAAAGCTATGCTGCAGCATCCGTATATGTGTGGTTTACCCTATTCACACAAGTGTTTCTACTAATACTTCCAAAAATAAAGTTTTCAAGAAAAGCCGTGATAGTATAGTGGTTAGTACGCGTCGTTGTGGTTTCACAATTCCGTCGAGACCCAAGTTCGATTCTTGGTCACGGCACATCTTTTTTTGCTCTCCCTGCGAGGATGATTATATGTCATTGTCTCAGCTTTATGGCCAAGAAGAACAATTGACGAGCTACTATAGCGATCTAATTGTGGCTCTACTATGGATTCTCTTCTCAAGTACCCTGTTATGACCTTTTCGATGGTGGATCCGTAACAGTGCATTGAGAATCTATAGCAAGACCCTTGTAGCTGCTGCTGATGTCAGCAGCCGAGCCCCGAAGCTTCACCTGAGCCACCGTTGATCCAGCCACTGCTTTCGGAATTGTTTTTATTCACAAAATAATATATACTTTAAGAACATTTAGAGCTCACGGTGATCGGTGCCCTGCGGCCGGCGATCGGTATTGAGCAACCCGCCGGCATTGTTCTGCGGCTCATGCTGCTGCTGCTGCTGGTTATGCTGCGGATCGCTGTAAACCGCCTTGAAAGGCTGACCCTGCAAAGATTCCAAAAACGCAGGAGGTTTGCGAGCATGCGGAAGCCGAGGAAGAGGAATGTTTCCGGGCACCGTGCGCCCAGGAAAGTTCGGATTGGGCGGCCCATGCAGCCGCTCTTCCAGAGGTGTATTGTCGCCAGTCATGTCAGCAAGGGTACCTCGTTGTCGGCGCATGTGCAACTCTTGGGGGTCTGGGGTAGGGGTGAGGGACCTGATTAGGGTGCACAGCACGAAGCGAGAGCTGCTATGGATGCTGCCGCGCAGTCTAGGGCTAGCATTTGAAAATCGTCAAGTGTCCCACATTTTTCGCTGGTTTCATGCGGCGACATCTGCTGGCGTTGCTGCCGCCGTGCACGGAAAATGCTTCTTTTTTGTGCATCCCGCTCACCCCCCAGGCGGTCATCATGCGCCTGCATGTGCACTTACCTCGGCAATGGCCAACATGAAGCCATTGGGGCAGTTACTTTCGCTAGCTGGGCTACTGGAGTCGCATTTATACCAATTAAATAATATGGGTGGCTAGATATTTTGTTTTCGCTTGAAATACACGGCTCGTCTCGAGTGGCCGCATGCATACGGATCACAGATAGCGTCTTGGGACCGCAGCAATTTATGCTGCTATCGGAACCACTTTGTTCCCACAACGGGGGGCATGGGCAGTGCACTGGAGTCACAATACAAGCAAAGTACACCAAATAGTTGATTAAAGAACATCAGGCCACCTATTTCTTTGTTCTCTGATCTTTGCCGAGACAGTTTAACATGAAACAAGCCTAGCGAGGTCTGTGCCTTGACCGAAAAGGCGGAACCTTAATTCACAAGCTTAAATCAGGAGCCGATACTGATCCTTGCCGTACCATTCAAATCCTTGGTTAGTTACCGAGTGGCACCATATTTCCGGGCAGGGCCCTGAAGAGTTGACGTACATCGAGGCAGGATTCAACGCACCGAGCTCAACACCACTTATCGACGGCTGACAGTTTGGCGAACCTTATGCACTCTCGACGGCTGCACAAGACCCTTCTAAGTTTTTCAAAGGCGTGATGCTGGCATAGCAGAGGGCACCGCACTGATCACGCTCCGAGGGCATACATATGGGCCGAAGCTTAAATCGAGGTCGTATATAAGACTATGGGAGCCCACGGATCAGGCTGCCTTTGCCGATCATACTGTTCTCTCATTCCTTTTTGTATATCCTTTATCGGCAGTTGTTACCATGTCCTCGGTGTCCCGCACTCGTCGAGATATGATCACCCAGCAGATGCGCAATCAAAAGCGGCAGCGCGCGACTCCTCAACAGGCAACGTATCTCAAGAAGATGTTCTTGAGGAACTCAAAGCCTGACCATAGGGCCCGCGAGGAGATTGGCCGCCGCATCGATATGACTCCTCGCAGCGTGCAGATTTGGTTCCAAAATAACCGGGCGAAAACCAAGCATCAGAACCTAAACAGTCACATGCCAACCGTTACCACTTCCTGCGACGGCCACGTCTCAAGTGTGCAGCTGGATTACCGGGCCATGACCCCTCTGTCTAACTCTCGCTCAAATTTGAGCCTGTTACCTGATTTTCCTGAAGGCATGCCGTTGGGGAGACGGGGGACTGCCCCCACACTGCGACACTCGGTGAGCCAAAACCTGCCCACTAGTGAGAGTATTGTTGATGATCCAAACATGCTCATCAGCTGCCACAGTCTTTCCATAGGCAACTGGCGGCGCACGCGGTCGCTGAACCGGTTTGAAACGGATTTGTATGTGGCGTGCGACATGTCTCGAGCCATCATCTACTATTGCGTGTTGCACGATCAGCGGTGGTTCAGAGTGGAGATGTTCCTAATGGACATATCAAACATGGCTCTCCACTATGATTCAGATGCCGAAGGGCTGGGACATCTTACACTGTCGGTGAGTGCGCTACCGGTGTTTGCATCCCGGGCAGCATACGAAGGCGATCAATGGGCGCCATGCGGGGACTTTACCAACGGATCTGCGAGTACAAGCAAGCAGCACGTTCTGAGTGGTCCCTACCGACAACTTGAGGAGCAGCTGGCCAAGATCCGCACCCTGAGTGGATCGAACGGCGGCGGAGAACGGATTGATCCTCTGCTGTTTGAAACCAACGCCTTGAGCACTTTGACCGGCGTCAATGATTTCACCAACATCGCTGGGTTGAACGAGGTGGCCGAGCTTCCCGAGTCGTTGACGGTGCCCGAGAATCAGTACGCGGACCTCAAGGCGTTTGGCGAAGACGAGTCGATTGAGAGCAAAATCAACCGGCTATCGAATCCGTTTGAACACATGCAGCTAACGGAGAACCCACCTGCAGACCTTGTAGGGCTACTGATGGGCAATGAGCGGTTGTATGCGGACCGAGAGGCCGAGCAACGGTCTGCGATTCGGCCGTCGTTTTCTTCGGGGTCCTTGTCGACTGCCTCGGACAGGCATACGCCCTCGACACCTGCCTTTTCGTTTCCGGTTACTCTGCAAGCTCAAGACTCGGGCAGCACTCAGTCCGTTTTCCAGTGGGAAGGGGACTCGAGCAATGCATCTCCGCAAACGGCACCGGCATTGACGGTCACAGACTCTGAGGCGGTTGGGGAGGGCGATGCAGCCAAGCTCGAGTCTGTCCCTGCCGAGTTTGATCTTGCACCCTATGAGATGCCACTGTCTATTCCTTCTTATGATGAGTCGTCTACGGACGTCACTCCGCTGGATGTTGCAAGACTACTGTATCGCACACCGGGAACACCGCCTGCTGAAGATGCTCAGCGACAGTGCACACCCTTGACGGTCAACACCGAGCTTGCGGTAAAAGAGGATACCGACACGGGCATTTCGCCGTCACAGCTGACGAGCTATTCGGTGACTTCGCTAGCAACTTCGTCGGTATCTCTGGAACCGTCATTCTCAAGCCCCACCAGTCCCCCGACATGGGAGAGTGATTTCGAGGAAGACCGATATTTAAGTTAGCCGCCAGCTAGCCGCCCAGCGAATGAAGAGTAGAGTAGACAGGTGCAAATTAGCCTAGGATAGCCATTTAATCAATACGTTTTATCTACAATCACAGCCTTGCGACTGGCACGCCGTTGTTTCGACTACGAACATAATGCAAGGATGACTATTTTTCATTTCCCAAGTATGACTGAACTGGTGATCCCTGAAAAATTGGACACTCTTCAGCTGAGTGCGGCCACCAAAGCGGCGGTTGCGGCCGGCGTTTTCGGGTCGCAGACCAAAATCACCGTTTCCGGCGCCGATGCCGTTTCTTTCACCGTCGACGGGCAGCAGCTGATCGAGCCGAACGCCATTGTGCGCTATCTCAGTAAAACCACCGCCAAGCAGGACAAGGCCATTGATGTGGCCGAGTCGGTGCTGTACGACTTTGTTAAACGCTCAGAGAAGCTGGACGGCGCTGCTGCGGCGGCCGTGGCGGCCGTGCTGCCCTCCAACGACCTGGCGGCCGGCAGCGTTGTGCTGTTTGGCGACCTGCATGCGCTTGTGACTGCGCGCGGCAAGGCTGCGATTGCTGCGGATGCGCCGTTGACGATGTTTTACCACCGCATGCTGAATGCACCCCGCGTGAAGAGCGCTCTTACGGTTCTTCAAAAGACAGAGTTTTCTGCTCCAGCGTCCTCCAAGGGTGCTTCTGGTAGCGCTGCGGGTGCCGCTGGTGCCGCTGGTGCCGCTGGTGCCGCTGGTGCTGCCGCCGCTGGCGCTAAGGAAGCAAAACCACCGGCTCCTGCATGCACTGCCGGTGCCGAGGCGACGCCCAAACCGGTCCCCGAATCGGCCCAGATCAAGCCTCAGCAGCATCCCATTCTGCCTAAAGAGGGTGCTCGCAACGTTCTGATCACGTCGGCGCTGCCCTATGTCAACAACGTGCCCCATTTGGGCAACATCATTGGCTCGGTGCTGTCGGCGGACTTTTACGCCCGCTACGCCAAGAACCGCGGCTACAACACACTGTTTATCTGCGGCACTGACGAGTACGGCACTGCCACCGAGACCAAGGCGCTCGAGGAGAAGGTGTCGCCGCTGGAGCTGTGCACCAAATACCATCACATCCATAAGCAGGTCTACGACTGGTTCCAGATCGGCTTTGACCACTTTGGCCGCACTAGCACGCCCCAGCAAACAGAGATCTGCCAAAAGGCGTTTTTGCAGTGCAACGACAATGGTTACCTGGAGGAGCACGAGCAGGAGCAGCTGTACTGCGAGGAGCACCATGCATTCCTTGCCGACCGGTTCGTAGAGGGCACATGCCCCAAGTGCGGTTTTGACGATGCCCGAGGCGACCAGTGCGACGGCTGCGGCCAGCTGCTGGAGCCCACCGAGCTGATCAACCCGCGCTGCAAGGTCGACGGCGCCACGCCCAAACTGCGGACCACCAAGCACATGTACCTGTCGCTGCAGAAGCTGCAGCCCAAGCTCGAAGAGTGGATTGCCACCGAGCGCGCCGACGACGGCTGGTCGCGTAACGCGCGCCAGATCACCCAGAACTGGCTCAAGGGCGGTTTGCAGGCCCGCGCCATCACCCGCGACCTCAAGTGGGGCGTGCCGGTGCCTCTCAAGGGCTACGAGGACAAGGTGCTGTATGTGTGGTTTGATGCGCCCATGGGCTACCCGTCCATCACCGCTTCTTATACCCCTGAATGGGAGCAGTGGTGGAAGAACCCGAAAAACGTGAAGCTGTACCAGTTTATGGGCAAGGACAACGTGCCGTTCCACACGGTTATTTTCCCCGCCACCGAGATTGCCACCGGCGACGACTGGACCAAGCTCAGCTACCTCAGCACCACCGAGTACTTGCAGTACGAGGGCGGCAAGTTCTCCAAGTCCCGCAATTTGGGTGTGTTTGGCAACAACGCGCAGGAAATCAACGTGCCTGCGTCGGTGTGGCGCTACTACCTGGCCACTGCCCGTCCTGAGACGTCGGACTCGCAGTTCTCGTGGGCCGACTTTGTTGCCCGCAACAACTCGGAGCTGCTGGCCAATCTCGGCAACTTTGTGAACCGGGTGATCAAGTTCACCAACGCAAAGTACACGGGCTACCTTGCTCCTTACGACGCCAGCAAGCTCAGCACCTACCCGGCGTTCCAAAAAGATGTCGACGAGCTTTTGCAAAAGTACATTGCCGCCATGGAGAAGCAGCAGCTGCGCGAGGGCCTGGAATTGGCCATGCGCATTTCGGCGCGCGGCAACGTCTTCCTGCAGGACAACAAGCTCGACAACACGCTGTTTGCTGAGCACCCCGAGCAGTGCGCGGCGTTGATTGGCGTGGCCATCAACCTTATCTACCTGCTGTCGGCGGTGATCTCGCCATTTATGCCCGAGACGTCTGAGCAGATTCTCGAGCAGCTGCAGGCGCCGGCCATCAAGATCCCCGATACGTTTGAGCTGCTGTTGACCGGCGGTCACCATATCGGCAAGGCCAAGTACCTGTTTTCGCGTATCGACGAGAAGAAGGTCAAGGAGTGGCAGGCCAAGTACGGCGGCACTCAGGCGGCCAAGGAGCCTGAGCTGAGCAAGAAGCAGCTTGCCAAGCAGAAGAAGGCCGAGCGCAAGGCCAAGGAGGCTGCTGCCGGTTCCGAGTCCAAATCTGAGGCCAAGCCTGAGGCCAAGTCTGAGGCCAAGCCTGAAGCCGAGACCAAGCCTGAGGCGACCAAGGTCGAGGCCGAGACAAAAGCAAAATAACTATAGCAACAATAAATACTAATAAGGGTCCTCATCACTCTCGTCGGGATCGTAGCCAACTGGGGCCAAACCAGGCGTGAGCCCGGGGAACGAGTGCTGCTTGCGCACCCGCTTGACGTAGGTGGCTTTCTTCCCCAACTCTTTGAGAATCTGAGCCTTTAATGCGTCCGCGTTCTCTGCGGCCTCGAGAACCGCCAGATTCTTTTTGCGGGCCTTTTCGGCATCCTTTTTCGTTTTTGAGGGATCAGCAGCCTCGCGATCGGCCTTGATGCGAGCAGCATGCTGTTTCTTGGCTTTGCGTTGGCCGCGGCTTTCCTTTTTCACGCCATTACTGTCCAATGTGCGGGCCAGAAGCTTATCGAGAGCGGATCCTTTACTTTTGCTCGAGGATTTGCTCTTTGAGGAGCTGTTGGTATGGCTAGTGCTCATGATAAATTATTTCCGCCCTTACCCAGGCTGATGGCTGCTGTGGTCCCGCTCTGCTGACTGATCCGTTTGGGGGAGGTGCTGACTGTTTGGCGGTAACGTTCATGGCCGCATTCTGGGTCCTGGGCATTTCAAATCCAGGGCACGGGTTGTATGCAGGCACGCTGAACAAGGCAATATGCTGCACGACCCCCCATTCCCTTTCAGATCAGGAGGTTGGGGAATCACCCAAAATCGCCGGGATGGAACCGCCCGCAGTGTGGGTCCTAGCTTAGACCTATAAACGTACTTGATTGACCATATCATAGACTGCGAAACGGGCCCTTGCGCCCCCGACACCGCCAATTTGGGGCGGTGGTCGCTCGACGCTTGTCTAAGCGTTTCAGGTTTCCCTCAAGTTTCTATTCAAGACCCTCCCATCTCACTCCCCCTCCACTCCCAGTTGCGGCAAGCTCATTGTTCGATCTTGCCATCCCCATCGAGAGTGAAAATAAACAGCAAGTGTGTGGGGCATTTTGATACTATAAAACGAGTTCCTCTTGGACACTCTCTACCCCTTGGACCCTCTTGGACCTGCTTGGACCCTCTTGGTTCAGCTCGAATCTTTGTCGTCTCTTTGCGTGAATCTTTCAGTACCCTCCAGACCCTCGCGAACCTCACACGATGAAACGGTCGCGGTTAAGAGCCCCGCTCTCGATTTCAATTCCGAAAAATGAAAGCATGATGATCGGCCAAATGGCCACGCCCGGTTCGGGCTCGGGGCTGGCCTCGGCCGACAGCGGCCCACGCACCGCACCCGCCGACCTCAAATACCCGCGCGACAATGCGTTCCGCGGCCATCTCCGGTCGGGATCGGCCTCCAGCTACAAGGACGGGCCCATCAACATTCTGCCTGGCGTGGACCTTAGCGGCGAGGCCGAGCCGGCGACGCTGGAAAACTACGACGTGGTGATCAATGTGGCCAAGGAGGTGGCGTGCCCGCTGCCGGTGGCCACGCCGCCCGCCAATGCGTCCAAATTCCCGCCAATAGACCACCAGCACATTACGCGGCGCGCCCACCGCGCGGGGCTGCGCGTGGTCGAGTACCTGACGGTGCCGTGGGAGCACTCGTCGCAGCTGGTCTGCGACCTGGACCCGCTGACGTCGTTTATGGCCGCGCGGGCGCGCGACGGCCAGCGCGTGCTGGTGCACTGCCAGTGCGGCGTGTCGCGGTCCGCGTCGCTGGTGGTGGCCTACGTGATGCGGGCGCTGGGGCTGGACCTACAGGCCGCCTACAACTTTGTCAAGGCGCGGCAGCCCGACATCTCGCCGAATTTGGGGCAGATGATGCAGCTCAACGAGTGGCAGGAGCAGGGTCAGAGCCCGCAGCCGGAGCTGCGCCCGTCTCACATGTCACAGGCGGAGGCCGAAGCCCCCGCACATGCCGCGCCGGAGGCACATGCCGCGGCCACGAAGCAGGCCCATGTGCCGAAGCAGGCCGCGCCAAAGCAGGCCGCGCCGAATCAGGCCGGGCCGAATCAGGCCGGGCAGGCGCCTGCCCCCAGCAGTTAGATGCGTTACTACCTATTTATTGCGTTGCTTAATATCTTACTAGACCTGTGCGCTGCGAGCTGATTCTCAGGCTACGCTTCACGTCGCTTCAGTCCACGCGCTTTGGTCTACGCGTTCATGCCGCTGCGCTTTGCGCTGCGCGGCTCTACGCAGTCAAGCCGTTAATACTCTTGAGAGCATCGTTGACATAGAACCGCACGTCCACATCAACATCCTCGCTGTGCTTCTCCAGCACCGGCAACACCGTCTCGGAAATCGCTTGCTGCCCCTCGGCAGACTGCTGCGACACCAGCCGCTCCGCCAGCAGCTGGAACGCCTTGGCGCAGTTGAAGCGGATATTCGGCACCGGATCATCGCTAAACGACAACACAAACGGAAGCACCTCGTCCAGCAGCACCTTGGGCGACAGCACCGGAATGATGGTCTTGACCGCCTGCAGCGCCGTGAGCCGATAAAGGTAGTTTGCCGACGGGTTGGCCACCACCAGCTTGGGCACAATGACCTGCTCGAGCCAGTCGGAGCCAAACACATCGCACAGCTTGACCAGGTTCTGGGCCGCGGCGTCGCGCACCGCCCACACGGGGTCCCACAGCCACTGCATCACCAGCGGCACCAGCTCCTTGTTGAAGAAGTCGACGCCCAGCTGCTGGGCCAGCAGCGGCGAGTACTCGATGATCGCCAGCAGCACGCGCCACTGCTTGTCCTTGGCTAGCTGCGAGATCGCCGGCAGCAGCGACCGCGACAGCAGGTCGATGCCAATCACCTCGTTGATGACCTGCAGGTTCGAGATGATCTGCAGCCGTACCTCGCTGTGCTCGTCCTTGAGCATCTGCAAAAACAGCGGCAACAAAAACTCAATCGTGTTGTCTTTGCCCAGCATCGGCGACAGCCGCGACACCTGCGTGGCCAGCGCCTCGCGCACGTGCTCGCTGGGGTCCTCGACCAGCGGCTCCAGCACGGGCACCACCTGGTCCAGCAGCACCTGCTGGCTCTGCAGCTCGCAGAAGCCCACCACGTGCTTGGCCACTGCCGTACGCACCTCGGCCTCGGCATCCTTGCACAGGTTCACAAACTGGGTCACAAACGCTCCGCGCAGCTCAGGGCTGTCCAGCTCCTTGGCCAGCTGCTCGATCCGGTCCGCGGCCATGTACCGCACCCGCCACGAGCTATCGTGCAGCAGGTCCATGGTTGCTTCGACCAGCGCCGCCGGCACGGGCTTGGAGTGCGCGCGTAGCACCTTGGCGACCGAAATCACCACCGGGATCGCCAGCAGCCGCACCGAGTCCTGGTCGTCGTGGACCAGCGCATCAAACATCTCCTCGACGGGACCTTCCAGGGCGTCGCTGTCCAGCGCCTCGACCACCGCGGGCAAGTGCGTAGCAGCCGCCCGCCGCACCATGGGCGCCTCGTCGGTGATGAGCTGTTTGTACAGCGTCAACAGCTCGGGGATGGCGCCGCTCTTTTGGATCAGCGGCGCAAAAAGACCCGTCGCACTCATCCGCGACGAAAACCAGTCGGTGGTGGCAATACGCTTCACCAGCGGCGCAACATACTCCTTGGCCTGGTCCGGGGTCATGGCGCCAATCACCTCCGACAGCGACGCAACGGCTGCCAGGCGAACGGTGGGCTCCTCGCACGACGCCAGCGCCGAGAGCACGCCAATCAGCGACTGCGCGTGCTCGGAGCCGCCCACCAGCGGCACGAACTTGGCCAGCTCGTCGGCCAACACTACCAGCACCTCGTCCTCGTCTTCCTGAGCCGCCTCCTCCAGGAACGGAATCAGCTCGTTGCGGGTCCGCGCAGGGCCCATCGCCAGCGCGATCGTCGACACCCGGCCCATTGCATTCACGCGCGTGGTGGCGTCTTCATGGCGCAGTTCGTCAATAAGAACCGCGAGCGGATACACTTCCTCGCTCATTATGTCAGAGCAATGTTGTGCTGCTTGTGAGTTTAGTGCTTGGGCTGGGGAGCTTAGTGCGTGGGCTTGGGAGCTTAGTGCTTGGGCTTGGGAGCTTAGTGCTTGGCTTAGGAGCTTAGTGCTTGGGAGCTGAGAAACAGCTGAGAAGTACAGGGACTTCGCTAGACATATCTACACCACTAGAGACATACTTATACCATTCTCTATGTATTTCTATTTTTCGACAAAATATTTTTATGCTGGGCTTTTTATTTTGACGACTCCCTTTTGAGTCTGCTAGCGCGTTTCCGTGTGCGTCTCCCTGAAGCCTCTAGTCACTTTCACTCAGCAGTTGTCGTCAGTCTCCTAGTCACTCATCACATGGCAACGCCAAACTTTATCCAACTCAAAAAAAAAATTATAGCCGATCTCGGCGTCGTGGATTATAGCCCCAAAGGCACCGTCGACAAGGAGATCGTGCCGTTGATCAACCTCGTCAACAACCACCCGCTGCTGGTAACCACCTCGTCTTGTGCCGGCAGAGTATCTGTATTTATTGAGGGCGACAAATCCGGCTCCGAATCGGGCTCCAAGATCGGCGGAAAGGGCCTAGGCGGCCACTGGCTCTTTTTCACCCATGATCCCCAAGAACTGGTCAGAGGGAAAGACTGGATCAACGGCCTGAAAGACTACGAGCATCCCGAACAGATAGACCCAGCAGCACCCCGGCGGTATGTGCTCTACAAATTCGAGCCGTTTATTCTGCATGTCAAATGTAACGACCTTGAAACTGCTCGTGAACTGTTCTCGCTGGCCCTTTCTTGTGGCTTTCGCGAGTCCGGCATTGGCTCCAACAATGTGGTGGCTATCCGCATCTCCATGCGCATCGATGCACCTATCGGCTACCTGAAAAATAGAGGAATCCAGTCGCTGGTATCTACAGACTACTTGCATGAGCTCGATGCCATGGCTTTGGAGCTTTTTGAGAAAAACAACCGCCGGATTTCCGAGATCACGGCAAAGATCGAGCACATGTTTAAGGAAAAGCCCGTCAAGGAAAGTGCCGATGAACGTCGCGAACGCAAGCGTCGAGAAGGTCTTGAAAAGCAGGCCCAGGTCAAGACCCAGAAATCCCAGGCACCCCAGCCAACCGAGCAAAATCAAGAACTCGAATTAGAACCCTGGATGCTTTAATCCACCTCGTTTTACATTAGCAGTCCTCTAGCACTACTAGCCCAAAACGACCCAACCCTGACGCTACATTAATTGTTCACAACCGTCACTGAGTCATGTCTGAACTGGAAAACAAGACTGAGCAACTCAAGCTGTCTGAGGAGCCCGCTCCTCAGCCCACCAAGGCCGATGCCGCCAAACAGGACGACAAGGTGTCGCAAAGCACCCCTAAAGAATCCACGGACGAATCCAAGGAAGAGGTCGTGCTGGGCGAGGACGGCCAGCCGCTGTCGAAAAAGGCCCTGAAGAAGCTGCAAAAGGAAAAGGAAAAAGAGGCCAAGAAAGCGGCAACCGCCGCCCGTCTGGCTGCAGAGCAAAAGGCCCGTGAGGCCGCCGACGTCGACGTCTCGGCCGACAAGTACGGCCGCCTGCCGCTGGTGCAGAGCCGCAGCAGCGACAAGACCGGCGTCAAGCGCATTCAGATCAAGGACCTCAACAAGAGCTGGGCCGGCAAGCAGGTCACTTTCCGGGCGCGCCTGCACACCTCGCGCCTGCAGGGCAACAAGATGTGCTTCCTGGCCCTGCGCCAGCAGTCCAACATCGTCCAGGGCCTGGTGGTGGCCGACGGCACTTCCATCTCCAAGCAGATGGTCAAGTGGGCTGGCTCCATCCCCATGGAGAGTATTGTTGTTGTTACTGGCACTGTTCAGGCCACCCCCGAGCCGGTGAACTCGGCCACCGTCAAGGACGTGGAGATCCAAGTCACCGAGCTGCGCACCCTGGCCGAGACCCCGGCCCAGCTGCCGGTGCTGATCGAGGATGCATCCCGCAGCGAAAAGGAGGCCGAGGAGGCCGGGCTGCCGGTTGTCAATCTCGACACCCGTCTGGACGCGCGCGTGATTGATCTGCGCACGCCCACCAACCAGGCGATTTTCCGCATCCAGGCCGCTGTTTGCGCCTTGTTCCGCGAGTTCCTCACCTCCAAGGGCTTTGTGGAGATCCATACCCCGAAGCTCATCGGCTCGCCTTCCGAAGGCGGTGCTAACGTTTTCAAGGTCACCTACTTCAAGGGCGACGCCTACCTGGCCCAGTCGCCCCAGCTCTACAAGCAGATGCTGATTGCCGGCGACTTTGAGAAGGTGTTTGAGGTCGCGCCCGTGTTCCGGGCTGAAAACTCAAACACTCACCGCCACATGACCGAGTTCATGGGCCTGGATCTGGAAATGGCGTTTGAAGAGCACTACGACGAGGTCGTCGACCTGCTGGGCGAGATGTTTATCTTCATTTTCGCCAACCTCAAGTCCCGCTACGGCGCCGACGTCGAGGTCGTGCGCAAGCAGTTCCCCGTCGAGGAGTTCAAGCTGCCGGCCGATGGCAAGATGGTCCGCCTCCACTACAAGGACGGTATTGCTCTTTTGCGGGGCGCCGGCTACGAGCTGGGCGACTATGACGATCTGTCCACCGAGCAGGAAAAGGCCCTGGGCAAGATTGTGCGCGACAAGTACGATACCGACTTTTACATTCTCGACAAGTTCCCGCTGGCCATCCGTCCCTTTTACACCATGCCCGATGCCGAGGACCCCAACTACTCCAACTCCTACGACTTCTTCATGCGCGGCGAGGAGATCCTGTCCGGTGCTCAGCGTATCCACGATGCTGCTCTGCTCAAGCAGCGCATGGAGCATCATGGCGTTGACCCCAACGGTGAGGGCCTCAAGGACTATGTTGATGCTTTCACCTACGGCGCGCCTCCTCATGCTGGCGGTGGTATTGGCCTTGAGCGCGTGGTTATGTTCTACCTTGGTCTGGGCAACATCCGTCGCGCGTCGCTGTTCCCTCGCGATCCCCGCCGGATCCGGCCATAGATTAAGTCTTGTCAGGTCTTGTCATAGGTTTCTGCTGTAGGCTTCTGTCGTAGATCTTTCTGTACATAGATCTTCTACTGGCTACTGCCTCTTAAACAAAGTAAAGCAATTGCCGCTGCCTCCTATCAAAGCATTGCCGCTGCCTACTGAACAAGCGTACTGAACAAGCGCCTACTGAAGCGCCTACGGAAGTACCCGCTGAACAAGCACATAGTAACAAGCGAAAAGCAATTCGTACTGGCTGCCAATCAACGCGGAGCCACAAACCACAAGCAACCCAACCGCTACAAGCAATTGCTACTGGCTCCCGGGCAACGCAGACAAACACCGCTACAACCACTACAACCTACAAGCAATTGCCGCATACGACACCACAACCACAATAGCTCACGTAAATCGCTCGAATCTTCCCCATTGTCAAGCAACTGCAGCTGCAGCTGCGAGGATCGACATCCCACGTGGGGAAGGTGCTTCTGAGCAATTTCGATCGCCCAGAACCCCCAGAAGCATTTCCGCTTTTTTCGATCTTCGAATCCTCCAATCCAAAACCTCCAAAAAAAAACACGTTATCTTCAGAGTCCAGACCCCCGAAATGCCGACTGTCCTTATCCACTACGTCATTTTCCATGCATCCCTGCTTATGCAACCACAGGTGTGCAGGTGTCAATAATAGCCTGCCTGCGATGGAGACCGCAACGCGGGGGGCCAACAATCGCAGGCTTGGCAAAGCCTGGCAAAAGCCAAGAAACAAGCCTCGGACAATCAAGTGGGGAAATGGCCCATGGTTCCAGCGCCACATTATCGTGAATTTACACAAAAATACGCATTTGAGACATTTTTGCTACATAGCTCGGCCCGCCATGAGGTTGGGGCATATGGGGGGTGGTGCCGCCCCCGGCCCGGGCGGCCTGAACGCGCGAACCCATCTGTAGGCGTATGCACAATGACTGAGAGGGCCTCCTTCGGCCGACACCCTAACCCCATGAAAAAAATTGACACAGTGGGCAACCTGCGGCCATGACGAGGTTCTCGCGAAAGCATGGGCGCCTTCCATTCAACAGCCAGTACATAGCCGATTTGATACACTAGTGGATTTTATGGAGCATTCCAAGCAATCCCCACATTCTAAAACCTGAATAGTCATAACCCCTCTTGTCGGGAATATTCTATGTCTGAATGCTGCAGAATGATCATGTGATGACCATGCATGCAGGTGCTAAGGGAAGGGGGGGCCTCCATGGCAGAGAGATAAGCCCAAACAAGCCAATAGTGAAAGAACAAGGGGTCCACGTAGACCAAACACCGTCGGAGATGCTCATAAAGTTGCAATCGTAACCCGCCAATAGGCGTATTTTACTGCCACTATTGACAGCTGTCATGGAGCTGTCAGGACAACCCCATGGTAAAGTTTTGCGCACGGTCGCGATCTGGCTGCATATGGGGGCAAGGGCGCAATGCGGGCTATACAGACAAGCGCAGGGTGCCGAAGCTATGTTGCGCGGGCTTGCTCTAGAGGCTAACAAAATAGGATAGTTATCAAGGTTGAAGCTTCTTCTTTTCAGAAATCAATAGCCGCCAATTTTCCCGTCACCCCTCCTTGTTTTCCAATGTTGCTACCCCGGCCAAAAAAGGCAAGGGCCAAAAGGGAGGGGGGGCGGAAGCGGGATCCCACACCCACTTTTACAAAGTGACTAAGGGGTAGGGAGAATCCACGCCCACACAAATTTAGCAACCCCCGACTTTTGCCGTTATCCATTCTCACAGGCGTCATCCGCCAAACCGAAAAAAAACGTCCGATTTCGTGATTTACTAGAATCATCCAATCCTGGTTTTCTTCTCTTTCGCACCGGTTATTTATTAATTCCCCCTCCGCGTCTGAATCCCTATTCTTATCCTTCCAAGCCGTCTTGTGTGGAGAACCCCCCGCTAGCCGTTAAAAGCAAGCACTTAAAAGTCCAAAAAAACAAAGAATGTCTGGGTCTCTCCAAGATAATTCAAGGTCACCCTGGCGAACCGCCAAAGTAGTGGCCGACTTTGATGAGTCGCATTGTCAAAGGCTCTCGAAAGGCAGTGATGGCGGCGCAGTGACTGCCGACGCATCACAAGGCATTCCGCCTCCGGGCGCTATTCTTGAGGTTCGCAAGGGCGAGACTGTTTTCGGATCCAGCGACGACACGAATGGGTGGCGGTTTGGCCAGGTGGGCGTTCGGTCCGGCTGGTTTCCGGCATCTGCGGTTGTTTTTGAGCAGCTGGACTCGCCGGGCGATCCTCTTGAAGAGGCTCCGCCGCTGCCTTCGCCTTCAACGCTACCTTCCACCGCCTTTATTCCGTCGCCTCTTAGCGCAGCACCGCTCTCGGGTGCGTCTGGCTCTACTCTGAGCTCCGGCTCTACAGCTATGCCTGGATCTACGCCTGGGCCAACAGCTGCTGCTCCCTTTGGGACCCTGAATGGCCCGAGCGGCACGCAGATCCCTCGCCCTCCCCTAGTCTTCACTCCGTCGGACGATCTGTCCAGCTCGGACCCGCTGGCGTCCGGCTTATCCGGGCTGGCCCTGGATAGCCGCAAGAACTCGCAGTTTTCGACGTCGTCGGCCGGCACAGAGCCTACAGAGGGCATTTCCGATATTGAAGAGGAAGTGGATATCGCCCACTACAAGGTCATTGAAACAGTGGACTACCCCGCCGTTTGGGTTCCCTACCACGACCGCAATCAGATCGTTTACTTGGACACTCAGCGGCAGGTGCTGGCAAAGAGCCTGCCGTTTACGGCGGTGGACGCCAGCGTGGCCACGCCACAGCAGGAAATCTGCCGGCCGTCCGAGCCGTGCTCGCTGGGCCGGCTGGCCTGCACCAAGCCCACGCTGGCGCCCAAGCCGTGTCTCTACAAAAACAGCGACTTTTACAGCGCCATCCCCACTCACGAGAGCGCCGATGTCGTGGATCTCGACAACCTCTGGACCCAGATGGTCGAGGACGTAGCCATGCCCTACTACGGCACCTGGACGGAGACAATGCAGGGCTTTCTCGAGGCCGTGGACCGCCTGGGCGAGGCCGAGTTAAAGGCAAAGCCCGTGGCGGTGTCGCCGGCGGAAGCCATGGCGTGCAGCGCCGAGCGGCCGCCCGAAAAGCTGTTTGCCAGCGACTACCAGGTCCGCGAGCGCTCGCGCGACCATAGTCGCCAGGGCCGCGGCCCGCGGTGTGGCAGCCCTGCGCGGTCGGCCTCGCAGACCCGCGGAGGTGATTCGCGGGCCACGCCGCCGCGGGGCCGCCGTCGGGCCGCCGAAACAATGCAGCTGGCGGTGGGCGAGGACACGGAAATCGACGGTATCCCCGTGCCGCAGTCCACGCTCCTGCGCGGCTCGTCCACGTCGTCGCGCCGCAACAACTCGGCCCCGCCGGCAGCGTCGCCGTCGCGCTTTGATGCGCCTCCCGCTCCGCCGCCCTATATCGGCCAGGACGTGCCTAGCCATCTTTCCTACGGCATCTACACGGGGCCGCTGGACGAGTCGCTGGGCGAGGTCGACGGGCCGCTGTGCGTTGTTGCGCTTGGTCCTTGGACCCAGACGCCGTCGCAGACCCGGGGTCAGACCCCGGGGCAAACGCCGGCCGAAACCCCTCGCGGGTCGGCTGTGCCGGGGTCGTTGTCGGGCCCCAATGCGGGGTCCGACTCCGCTGCCGGGGATGGGGCTCCCCTCACCAGTCTCCCCAGCAACAATCCTTGGAGTACGGCCCGGGAGCCCGACGACCCGCGGCTGGCGGTTGCCGAGGCGTTTGCCGTGCTCGTGGGCCACCTGCACTTTATTTGCCGGGCTGCGCACGTGCCGCCGGGCACCCACCCCGCGCTGGAGTTTGGCGCGCTGGCCATGTCGCACCGGCTGATGCTCAACAGCGCTTTGCAGCTGTATGTGCTCAAAACCGACGGGCGGCCAGCAGCGTTTCTCGAGGAGCTCACCGAGTCGACCATGCAGTTTGTCACGCTGTTTCAGGAAGCCACTGGCGCCAGCGACACGATTCTGGACCTGCCGCGCCGGGTGGCTCTGAATATCATGGCCGGCGAGTGGATCGAGGCCACGCTCGATACAACGTCCATGCGCGTGGGCCCGCCCACCAGCGATGTCACCGTCACGTCCAGCGGGCAGCTATTGCCGCTGGAAGGCGTGTATGCGGACCACAGTCTGTGCGGGGCGATCGAGAGCGATCTGGCGGCGAAAAAGAAGGTGCTGTTCGACTCGATCGCAAAGTGCCTGCGGCTGTGGGACTGCGTGCGCAGCGTGACCGCCCGCAAGGCCGACGACAACGTCAACGAGCACGGCATGATGCTGTTTGCGTCGCTGCACTCGGTGGCCGCCATCTACAAGTCGGTGGTCAACATCATGGACTGCTGCGATCTGCGCAAGTACTACTCGGGGCCCAGCCGGTCCCTGGAGGACCTGCTCACCGTCCTGGCCGTCAAGCGCGTGCTGTTCCGGGCCCTGTTTGAGTTTGAGGACTCGTGGTTCGACCGTAACGCCGCGCCCCGTAACGGCACTGTCGTTGCAGAGTACGCGACCGTGATTGCCAACGTGCCCGAGCTCCAGGCCGCTCTTGATTCTCTGGTGGAGATCATCCAGAAAATGAACCACCAGGTCGAGGGCACGCGGCTCGCCCGCACCGCCGAAACTGGCCATACCGTGGTGTTTGACCGCCACGGCGCTCTGCGCGGCGCTACAAAGCGCCTGCTGGTTGAGCAGCTCACTTTGCACGAGACTCCGCGCCCGCAAGAGCAGTCGGCGTTTCTGGCAACTTTCCCGGCTTATATGGACCACATTGAGCTCGTGGACCTGCTCGAGGACCGCTTTTCGGTCCAGCCCGACCGCGCGCTTAGCGAGGCCGAGCACTACGATTGGGAGGCCAAGGTGCAGCGGCCCATCCGGTTGCGGGTCGTGAACCTGCTGCGCATGTGGCTCGAGAACTTTTGGTCCGAGCCCGACAGCGACTCGGCACGCCGCGCGCTGTACCTGCGGCTGGACCTGCTGCTGCGCACCCTCGAGAACCAGCAGTGCCCCGGAACGCGGCGGCTCAGCGAGGTGCTGTCGCGGCGGCGCAGCGCGCAGAGCATCAGTAGCAGCGTGCGGACTAGCCACGCATCAGTGCCGCTGCCTGAGCCGCTGATGCCGCGTGACTCCGCCGAGCCGCTGACGCCCATCGACGTGCCGGCGCTCGAACTGGCGCGCCAGCTCACCATGTCGGCGCACATTTTGTTTTCGCACGTCACCCGCGAGGACTGCTTGCGGCGCGCGCTGGAGCGGCCGCCGGTCAGCGCCGCCATTTCGGACTTTGTTGCCCACTGGAACTCGGAGACCTGCTGGGTGTCGCAAGAGGTGCTCGAGGGCGCCGACCCCGCGGGGCGGGCCGAGATCATCATGCACTTTATCGAGGTGGCGCGGCTGTGCAGCGAGCTCAATAACTACAGCTCCATGATGGCCATTATCTCGGCGCTGTACTCGGCAGGCATCCACCGGCTCAAGTCCACTTGGGCGCTGGTGACGGCCGAGGCCCGCAGCGAGCTCGACAAGATGAACCGCATCATGAACTCGAGCCGCAACTTCACCGAGTACCGCGACCTGCTGTCGCTCATCACCGGGCCCGCGGTGCCGTTTTTCGGCGTGTGCCTGATGGACCTGCGGTTTGCCCAGGACGGCAACTCGGATTATGTAGATGGCGACACGCGGCTGGTCAACTTTGCCAAGTGGTCGATGGTGGCCACCATCATCGACACAACCCTGCGGTTCCAGCAGTCGAGCTACCGGCTGCTGCCCGTGGAGCGCATCATGCACATGCTGCGGGTGGGCATGGCGAGTCCGCCGAGCCTCAACGAGCAGTATGCGCTGAGTCTGGCGTGCGAGCCGCGGCTGGGCCGCGAGCGCATGTCCAGCATGCCGTGAATACGTATTTATAACTTATTTCTTAATGATTTTGGTGTGAGTTGGCGGGTAGCAGTGCAGGTCAGAGATGGGAGGGTTACCCGGCCTGGTTACCTCGGTCGTTTTGCCCGGTGAGTTCTTGGGAAAATACGTTTCAATAGTTTCAATATTACTGTTTTGTTGTTTTCTAGGTAGTTTGTAGTTGATATGTTTGTTCTTTATTTCCGGCGGTCAGTGGAATTGCAGTGGAATTGCAGTGGAAGTGCAGTGGAAGGGCAATGGAAACGCTGTGGAAGTAAACTAGAGTCGCTAGTGGAAGTCGTTGGTGAAATTACAGTAGCAGAGAGCTTGGATTTCAATGCCTAATTGTTTTTGATTTATTAGTTTTATTTCCGGGAGTGACAACTTGGAATTTTGGCTGGTGTGACAGCGGTGTGACAGCGGCGTGACAGCGGCGTGACAGCAGCCGGAGTGACAGTAGCTGAAGTGGCAATTGACTTCTATTATAGTTATTTCCAACAGAGCTCACTAGACAGCAGTGGAAGTCTTAATCGATGCATTAGTGCAAGTACGGCGTGCTAGCAAAACATATTTACACTACCGACAATCAGGCAGACGCCTTGGCGTGCGCCCGCTCCTGCCACAGGGTCTGCCCAGTGCACGAGCACACAACCTTGTCGTTTTCCCACAGACCGGCGCTGCGGGCAATCACGCCCACAAACGCACTGCGGCCCGGCGCCGGCGTCTCCGGGCGCACCACCATGGACCGGCCGATCAGTTCCGAGACGGAGACGGGCTCGCGCGCAAACAGACTGGCGCCGCGCTTGGTGGGAGTCAACAGCCCGAGAATCCGCAGCGCCGGGCCCGCCGACTCGGCGCCCCGCGACAGATCGCCGTAGCTGTTGATAGATGCAATCCACCGGCCAGGCGTGCCCACCGACACATCAAACACTGTTTGGTGGTCACTTTCAACCAGCCGCGCCAGCCCGTGCACCTTGCCGTCGCCGTCCTCGAGAATGCATACCGCGGCCGAGTTAGGCTGGCCGCTGCCGCGCACAATGGCATCTTTTCCAGCGCCTTCGAGGCTATCGATGACGCTCGACGGCGGCACGTCGCCGGTCACCGTGATCTGCTGGTTCGGCAGATCCACGTCCAGCTTCTCTACATCAGGCACGTCCTTCAATGCCTGTTTCACACTGTCGACGCAATCCTGGCAGCTCATTGGCACCGCATACCGCACTGTATAACCCATGCTTACCGTCTTTGTTTGCCGCCGGGCTAATGCTCCATGCCCTGCCCTTTCCTTCCCCAGGTACCACGCCAATCTCCCAACATCCGTCCGTCACGTTTACTTACATAGGCACATGCTGTCGCGGTTCTCGCAGCTGAAGCAGAGCATCAGCGACGAATTGGAGAACGTGGTCGCTGGGCCCAAAGAGAAAAACGACGCAATTAGTGTGCTGGAGAAGAACGCCAAGCTCCTGAAAACCGAGACGCCGGATCCCAAAGACATGGAGTTTATCAAGGCCGGTGCTTCTGACTCCGAAACTGGTTCTGGCTCTGCTCCTGAATCTGCTCCTGATTCTGCTGGGTCTGAAACCGCTGCCTCTGAAACCGCTGGGTCTGGAACGGCTGCTTCTGAACCAGTATCAGAGTCTGCTACGGCTAGTGCCTCTAAAGCTTCCTCTACAGAGCCAGACCAAAGCGAGAGAGGATCAACCCAACCAGAAGACTCAGACGCCAGAGAAGCAACCCCCTCAGATATTGACGCGAAACTCCGCAAGTTTGCAAAGTACGAGGAAAAGTACCCGCTTCTGCTCAAAGCCTACCGGCTCGAGAAGAAGAAGGCGGAGCTCGTCAAGCTGTTTGAGCGCGTGCTGTCGGAGAACACGCCCTGCTCCAGCATTGCCGAGCCCCAGGAAATGCTCAACTTCCTTACCGGCCTCAACAACAAAAACGACATTCTTAAAAAAGAGCTCGAACGCACATCCGACGCATATTCGCGACTCCGCAAACGGGCCACCGAGACAGAAGCCAGCCTCAAGGACGAGCTGAGCACTGCCAAGGCTGCGGCTGCTGCCGTTGACGAGAAGAAGCTGCAATTGCAGGCCGAGGACGCCGAAAAGGCTCTCGCCGACGTCAAAGCGCAGCTGGCTACCTCGGAAAAGGAGCTGGCAGCAGCAAAAGCCAGCATCGCAGACGGCCCAGCAAAGAATGAGCTCGAATCTCTGAAAACAAAGCTCGCAGAAGCACAATCCCAGGCCGACGAGCTGCCGAAACTCAAGGCAGATCTTGATGCGGCCAAGAAAGACCTAACGACGTCGAAAGACGAACTCGCTGTCTCGAAAAACGACGTGCTTGCAAAACAAGCAGATTTAGATGCCGCCAACGAGAGGCTCAAGCAGGCAGAAAAACAGGCGGAATCTGCAAAGGCAGAGTCTGCAAAGGCTCCACAGCAGGCCCCCACGGGCAAGAAAAAGAAGGGCAAGGCGGCAGCGGCAGCGGCGGCGGCGGCGGCGGCGGCTCCTCCAGCTGATAGCCAGAAATCGGCAGAAACTGAAGAGGCTCGGGCTGCACTCGCGACAGCCCAGACTGATCTGGCTGCGGCCCAGAAAGCGCTGGCCGATGCAGAAAAGTCGCTGGCCGAAGCGAAAGCCGAAAACACAACCAAGACGGAGCGCATTTCGGAGCTTGAGGCCGAGATCAAGACTCTTAACGGCCAGCTCGAGCAGGCCGAGAAGCGGGCTGAGGAAGAGGCCGGCTCGGCCTCGAAGGCTCACGACGACGCCGACGAGGCGGCCACAAAACTGCAAAAAGTGTCGACCGAGCTTGAGACTCTGCGCAAGGAAAGGGCCGACGTCGACAAGTCGTTGCACGCCGTGAAGACTCAGTCGCTCAAGCACAAGGATGACCTCACGGTCGCGGTGGTACAGAAGGCCGATCTGGAGCAGCGGCTAAAGGCCCAGGATGCGCTGGAGAAGCAGCTCAAGGACCAGAAGGAGCTCGACAAACAGATCAAAGAGGCCGCAGCCACCCAGACCAAGCTCGAGCGCACCATTGCCGCGGGCGAGCGGTCACGGGCCACGCTCGAGCGTGAGCGCACGGAGCTGCTGGCAGAGGTGCGCGGGCTGCGCACAAAGTCCATGGAGGCCGAGGCCACTGCTCGCGCCGCCAACTCTGGCCAAGAGGGTCTCCGGCGGCAGCTGGAGGAGCTGCGGATGCGTGTCACCGAGGCAACGTCCCGCAACGACGTGCTGCGCGACGAGCTGGCCGACGCGCAGCGGCAGGCCCACGAGCGGCTGCAGGAAACATCGGCCATGCGCGAGCTGATCGCAGAGCGTGACGGTGACCGCTCCAATGCACTGGCAGACGCCCGCCGGTCCATTGCGCAGCTGCAGGAAGAGCGTGATGCACTCGAGACCGAGACTGCTGCGCTGAGCCAGCGGCTGCTCCGCGAAACCGAGAAGCTGCGCACCCGCGGCGACGAGCTTGAGGGCCAGTTGTCGACGGCCGAGCGCGAGCGTAGCCGGCACCTGCAGCTGTCGACCGAGCTGCGGGCGCGCTGCACCGATCTTGAAACCGAGCTAGCCAAGGGCTCAGGCTCGTCGTCGGCTGCGGCCGCCGAGGCTGCAACGCTCCGCAAGGATTTGCAGGATGCAGAGGCCAAGGCCCGCGAGGCTTCGCGAGCTCACGCGCTGCTGAAACGGGTCAGCGACGACGCGCTGGCGCGGGTCGACAAGCTGCAAAAGACGCAAAAGGCCCTCAGCGACGATCTCGACACACTGCGACAGGAAAACTCGCAGTTGCGCGCGGCAAAGGCGGAGCCACAAAAGAGCCAGCCTACGGACAAGAACCAGCAAGCCTATGTCAAGAACGTGCTGCTGGGATTCTTGGAACACAAGGAGCAGCGCAAGCAGCTGATGCCAGTGATCTCGACGCTGCTCAAGTTTGAAGGCGACGAGGAGCAGCGGTTCTGGGGGGCTCTCTAGCCGTGGACGTAGCTTTGGACGTGGCTTTAAGGGACGCCGGGCGTTAGCTCTGTAGACTACACTTGCATAAAACTTTAAACTAGCTTGGATACCCATACTATGGATGGACTAAATCTAAAGATAACAAGCAGTACCTCGGTAAGTTGTACTAATGGTGGGACCCTCCGAATGGTGCCGTGCGTTGGTACCAGTCCCCGCCCACACAGTCTGCCACCGTCATTTGCTTGTCGAGGATGCGCGAGATGGCGGCTCCTGCTCTAACAGTTGCAAAGCTGGAGTCGTGCTCCAGCAGAATACCCCGCTGGTTCTGCCATCGCACCGCATCGCCAAGCACCTGGCTGTGTTTCTTAGTTTCCAAGTTGAGTCGCCAATCAAAGGTGTCTCTGTTCCAAAACACGTTTGTGAGTCCAAACTGACGCGTGATGGCGCGGACCCGGGCGTCGGTGGCTCCATATGGAGGCCGGAAGTATCGCGGAACGATGTCGGCGGTAGCATTCATTGCCCACACCGACCACTGGACCTGAGCGGCGATCTGCTCGTTGGAGAGGCCAGGAAGGAACGCATGACTCCAGGTGTGGGAGGCCAGCAAGTGGCCATCCCGGTGCTGGCGGCGGAATGTGTCGGGGTGCTGAACGACATTTTTGCCTAGAGTGAAGAACGTGGTCTTGGTCTTGAGATTGTCCAGCAATTCTTCGGTGGCCGGCGAGGGTCCGTCATCGAATGTTTGAAGCATCGTTTGCTGAGAGCACGTTTCAAGGTCACCGGTCTCGACACACCCGGTGCATTCGTATGCGCAATAGTCGTCGGGGACGTTTTTGCAGCCGTCTGATTTTTTGCGGAGCTCCAACGATGGCACGTCGGATAAGTCCAGGAAATCCATGGGGATATACGGAGGGTTTTCCCCGGGCCATTCTGTATGACCAGTTATATCAGTGAGCCATTGAGGGAAAGGCTCTTTTGTTTGCACCGACGTGGCATGGACCTTATAGGACTTGAACCTGATGGGCACAGGGGCTCTACCTGGCAAGCGGTAGTGTCGACCGGGCGAAGCCGGCAGGGCGGCGACCAAAACCAAACTGACCCAGAAAGTCAAATTCATGGTCAGTACAAATGTGAGATCTTCCCTATATACTTTTGGACATGTCGTGCAAACTGTTTTGGGTCGGCCATTTTGGGCCACGACCATAATTCCGTTCAACCATCAAAGCCGTCTAGCAAAAGGTGCAGGAGCTCTTTAGGCCCGTTTTAACTGGTCAACTAGTAGACTAAAAATCCAACTAAAAACTAGCTGAACAGCTCAGCCGAACATGTCAACTAAACAATATGCTTTATGAACAACTTGACAGTATAAATGCACGACATGCAGCACCTGCTGCACGTGATTACATGTATTCTATCGAAGAACTAGGACCAGTGGTGTTTGGAGCTGGTGCGTTCAACGACCAGTACAACAAAGACAATGACCTCGGCGATACTGCCGAGACGTTGCGGCGGGCGTTTGAGAAAGGAATCCATACTGTGGATACGGCAGCGTTTTATGGACCGTCCGAGGAATACGTTGGCGCGGCCCTCAAGCAGCTCAGCAAGGATTACCCCCGCGAGTCGTACTTTCTTTGCACGAAAGCAGGCCGTTGGGAAACCGACGAGTTCGATTATAGCCCTGAATCGATTCGGCGTAGTGTGGAGCGGTCGCTGTCGCGATTGGGCACAAAGTACCTTGACTTGCTCTACATCCACGATGTGGAGTTCCAGACTGCCGAGCAAGCGGATGCTGCGCTGGCGACAGCTGCGGAGCTGAAAAAGGAGGGAATCATCCGCTATTTCGGCTTCTCGGGCTACCCGGTACCTTCACTTGTGGAAACGGCCGAGCGGATCAGCAAGGACGCCAAGATCGGGCCTGCGGATGCGGTGCTGAGCTACTGCAACCTCACTTTGCAGAACGACCAATTGCTTGCTGCAGTGCCCAAGCTCAAGGCGGCGGGCGTCAAGGTGGTGCTCAATGCGTCGCCGCTGTCGATGTCGCTGCTGCGGTCGGGCAAAACCCACGACTTCCACCCGGCAAGCCCCGAGCTGCGGGCGGCCGCCGACAAGCTCGGTGCCGACCTGAAGAAGCAGGGCGTGGAGCTGGCCGATCTGGCGATCCAGTACAGCTTCAATGCCTGGAATGGGCCGACGGTGATTGGTCTGCGGTCGCCGCAAGAGGTGGACGCCGTGCTAGCGCAAAGCAAGGTCAAGCCGGACCCCAAGCTGGTCAAGGAGGCCAAGGATGCGTTTGGCAGTCTCTACAAAGCGACCTGGGACTCTGGACACGTGAAAGGATCGGCGTAACACTTCCTAGCAACTGTCTAACGGACGCACTATCAGAATAGCATATCAAAAGAGCAGACGCTACAGTAGCGGCCAACAGTCGAACAAAGTCCTTACGGATATAAATAGTCTATAAGAGGCTAGGCGTCGTCCTTACCGTAGGACAGGCGGCGGGCCGGGGGCTTGTCCGCGCTGAGCGACGAGCCTGAGTCAAGATTCGAGGACGAGTCAAGCTGCGACGAGGACGAGCTAAGATTCGAAGAGTCGAGGTGCGATGCATTGAGCTGCGACGCCACGCTCTGCACGCTGGACGGCGCCGGCGAGCCAACGCGGCGGGCCCGCTCCAGCTCGTGGTCGCGCTCGGCCAGCTGTGCGGTCAGCGAAGCGACTTTGCGGCGCAGCAGCTCGTTCTCCCGCCGCAATGCCAAAAGAGTGTCATGCTCGCCCACCGACACGCGGCTGCGGCGCTCCACAGAGGATGGCGCACCTGCGGGAGGAGCCCGGGTCGACGACGTGGACCGGGTCGAAGCGGCGGAAGACGCGGACCGCGAGCGCGAGCGAATGCCGCCCTCTCGGAGGGTGATGATTTCCCGTTGCAGTTTGTTGACAATGGCCTCCTGCTCGCGCTCCATGGCGTCGAAAACGTGCACGGGCGACGCTGCTCCGCCGGAAATGCCCGGCGAGTAGGGGCTAGATTGGCCTGACGCCGACGCCGACACTGACGCCGACAAGTACCCTGAACTGGCGCTGGATGCCGTATCCGAGCGATGGCGCTGGCGGCCTCTTGGCGGAACCGCCGACGGGACCGTCGCGGATGGAATCTGCCGAGAGTGCATTAGCTCGATGACGGTTGGACGCTGGGGGTCTAGGGTTGCCCGGAATGGCCGCGAGGCGCCTGGGACTGTGCATGGACGGGCAGGCTGCATGAGCAACAGCAATAGCAAGCAGCAGAAGGTGGGCGCGAAACTTAGGCCAATATAGAGCTAAGGGAGCCTGAACGCTGGAGCGGAAGCTAGGGCTGCGGCTTTTGTAGGTTCAACTAAATAATATGAGCTGATGTTCTCCGGGGCAACCCTGCATCTGCAGCAAGTGGTGACTTTGACAGCGGCCCTTCCTGCAGATGGTCGAAAGCGGCACCCATACTGCGACAGATACTGCGACAAATACTGCGACAGATATAGCGATACTGGAAAAGATACAGCGATACGGCAATAGCTACCGCGACACTGCTAGACTAGTTAATAAATACTAATAATCATCGGACGGGGGCCGCGCCTGCGTCTCCAGCACCGTCTTGCGCCACTCAACATACTCTGCCGGCTGGAAACTCGTTTCCGGTGCTTCTAGCGTATCCCTCTTTGGTGTAGACGTCCGCGCGACCGGCCGCGTCCGGAACGTCACATTCTCCTTGGCCGGCGCCCGCGCCAGTTTCATTGGAGATTTAGGAGCGGCACGGGGAACATCAGCGGGCTGAGCCCGCCGCAGCGGAAACGCAGCAGGAGCATCGCCGCTGCGAGCAGGCACTCGTGAGCCGGGAGGCGCCCGAGAGCCGGGAGGTACCCGAGAGCCGGGAGGCACCCGCGAGAAGCCGGGAGGAGGAACCCGCGAAAAGCCCGGCGGGGGAACCCGCGAAGTGCCGGGGGCCCTTAGAGCTGCGAGCGTGCTCGTATTAGAGCGGGCGACCGCCGGGTTGCGGGCTGTGCTAAGGGCTGGTGCCCGGTGCGCTGGTGCTTGAGCAGTTGTGTTGGGTGCTGGGTGAGAGGGCCGAGCGGAGCCCACTGCCGGCCGCTTGACAGGCTCGCTCCCCCGCTCGCTACTAGCGGGCCGCTTTGTTGCCGGAATTGGCTTTGTAGATGGCTGAACTGGCCGCTGGCCTGGCCGCGGGAGTGGCCGCCGCGTCGGCGCCCGCGCAGGGCCTCCAGCCGCACTGCGGCGGCCGCGGTCTTTAGGCAACTCGTCTTCGAGGCCGTTGACCTTCTCAAGGAGCGGCTCGCCCCACACCATAAACGGCGGGTTGCTCTTTTCCCAGTCTAGCAGCGCGAGCTTGAGGCGCGCCAGCAAAGCCGGGAACCGCCTCTCCAGCTGCATGCGCATGTTGCCCTCTTTGACAAGATCGCCCGGCCGCTTGACGCCCTCCTTTTTCGAGCTCTCCTTGAGTCTCTCGTCGAGCTCCTGCAGCGTGCGCAGATCGTCGGCAAGCGCATACAGCATCTTCTCGGGGTCGTCTCTCGGTCGGTTCGCCAGTTCCTGCCAGCGGGCCAGCTCTGCTTCGTGCGCAGCAAGCGCCTCTTCGCTGTCGGCAGGACCTGCCCGCTCCTCGAATTCTTGTCGTTCACGTTGGCCCACGAAAAACAGCTCCCATAGCCGCTCTAGCTCAGCTTTGGCGCGGGCAATGTACTGGCCTAGATGCTTGACTCGCTCGGCCTTTACGGCCGCCAGCTCCGTCTGCAGCAAGTCGATGTAGTCTTCGTCGAGATCCTCGTCGGGCTCGCGTCCGCCCACAAAGCTCTGCTCGGGACTCGTCACCGTCTTGCTGAGATCCAGCGAACACTGGACGTCGGGCCCGTCGCACAGGCGCCGGATCTCGGCGACCATCTCGGCAATCAGCGCGCGCCGGCGCGTGCGCTCGGCCACCAGCGCCGCCACGGCCTGCTCGGGCGCCGCCAGTGCGCCGCTGGCAACCCAGCCGTCGGGCTTGTCGCTCTCGTTGACGAGCTCAACGAGCGTCGCGTCGCGCGCCGCGTACGGCGTTTTGAGCGCAGACCACAGCCGCTCGGCACGTGCCGCCAGGGCTGCAGCCGCCTCGGCACGAGCGCGCCGTTCGTTCTCAAGCTGCACGGCGCGCTCTTCAAGGCGCTCCAAAGCGGGTACCGAAAGGTCTTGCGGGGTATTGTCGGGTTGGTCGAAGTCGTTCGGCCCAGCATCGGGCCGCCCGGCATCATGTGCGCGCTCGTCGGCATGTGCGCCGTCGAGCACCGCAGAAAGCCGCGCAATGTCGGCCTGCGCGGCCGCGGCCCGCTGCATACGCTGGTCGTACACCACACGCAGCTTGTCGAGAGCGGTCTGCAGCGTGTGCGCCAACGGGCGGAACGGCGGCTCGATCGCGCAGTTGGCGACTTCTGCGGGCGGCGTATCTCCGATCTGGTCGAACATAGCCAGCAGCCGCTGCTGAAGATGAATGCAGGTGTCGCGGGTATCCTGAACATCCTTGGAGACCCGCTCGATATACAGGGCAATGCCGTCGGTCAATACCGACAAAAGCGCCTGGTCGCTTTCGGCTTGCTCGGTCTCGGTCAGGCCGATATCGTCGTACAGCTGCGCGAGCGTCGCGCGCGCTTTGTTTACCTCCGCGTCCATGTCAGCGGGTCCTGTCCTGCGGGCGCTGCGATGCTTACACCGACTATCTGGGTGCTTACACGGACTATCTGGCGCTTATGCTTACACAGGCGGTTTGGGGGTCGGCCGGGAAGCAGGTGATTATGCACAGCATCAGCAGGGTGCAGCCGGAAAAACTGACCTAGCCCCGATAACTTTTCAGTTCCCTCCAAAACGAATGCGCGTGACCATTGTGCGCCATGGCGAAACTGACCACAACCGCGAGGGCCGCTGCCAGGGCCATGTGGATATTCCCTTGAATAACATGGGCGAGGACCAGGCTCAGGTCGCGGCCGCCAAGCTGCGGGCATGGGACCGCGGCCAGTTTGATGCCGCCTTTTCCAGCGACCTTAGCCGCGCAAAACGCACTGCAGAGCTGCTTCTGCCTAGCGAGTTTCCTCTGCAAACTCTACCCGAGCTCCGCGAACGCTACATGGGCCGGATCCAGGGCCTACTTTATCAAGACGCTCGGGCTTTGGCGGCCTCCGAAAACAAGACCCTTCAGGATTTCGGCGAGACTCCGGACGAATTGAAGGCTCGTCTTCTCAAAGGCTGGGACGCTGTAATTGAGAAAAGCAAAAGCAATGGCTACAGAGATATCCTTATAGTCTCACACGGCGGAGCATTAATAGCCCTGATCAAGGGCCTTGTCGAGAGCGGCAGAGTCGATCCGGGCACCTGTGGGCCCGAAATTGGCGCCAGCCACCGCAACTGCGCCATCACCACTATCGAGAATGGTACTCTCAAGGAGTACGCGACTCAGGTAGTGGAGAGTGTTGCTTCCAAGAAGGACCTGCAGTAACTGAGAACCTCGTGACAGCCTCGCTGTAGTTTCACTGTGAAATTTAGCGCTTGAAGTTTCGCTGCTGGAGCCTAGAGTCAGAGCTTTGCAGTGCCCAGCGCAAGACGCTGGGCGAAAAAAGCTCTTAGAGTCACTAAGAGTCTCTTAGGGTGCTAATAGTTGTATTTTATTGACCGATTGGTTACAAGAAAGCACGCAGTGCGAAATGTTCTCTTTACTGGTCGTTTCCAATCCAAAAAGCTAACGATAAATAGATTCCTTCGGTGCAAATCCGTTCAGAGGTGATAGTCCCCTCTAGCGAGTAAGAGTAACTGGAGGTTAGCCAGGTTACTTGTTCTTGGCAAGGCACTGGGCAAATGCAGTAAACTCTTTGGCACACGAATCTTTGGCAATCGTCTGGGCCTGCGACACAACGCACTTGGCATATAGCGCACCCGGAGCAGCGCACTTGGCGGCCTGGTTGCGCAGCTTCTCGATGGCCTTCATGATGACTACCGATAGAGCTTGGAACAAATCTGAGATTTGAGCAGCTCGAGTGAATCTTAGAATTTGCGAATTTTTTGTTTTGCAGCTCAAACAGTACGATTATAACTATAGGTGTACGAGGATAAAATTAAATAGGTGGTTTAGTTGTTATAGAGCATCCTCAACCTCACCCAAATGTCTAGGGTTACAGTTGACCATAAGGCTGGTGTGTATTTCTTCCATAGAGACATGTATTGCTTCTCCTCAACTATGCGGAGTAATAAGATAGAATTGATGTAAAATAAGATGGCCGAAACTAATTAGTTGAACTGTCGCTTCGGTAGAAATAATAAACGAAATCACTTCTGCCGCACTATCACCGAGTTGAATCGATTCAATGAACAGAAGTGATTCGGTATAACCTTGGGCTACGATTCACTGAGCATATAACTCGCTGAGCGGAATAGGCGATGCACTTGAGAAGTCTGATCTCCTCGCGCAGACTGGGCGGGCACCCGTTATTCAGTAGCCGAAGCCAGTTGCTAGTCGGGCCGTAACCAGGAACAGGAAACTCGACTCTAAAAAGTAGAAAGCTGGTCAGAAAGTCGTCGATAGCAGCCTCCCTGGGCGTGCGAGAGTCGCTCACAGCTCGGCCCGGCAACGTGTGCAGATACTCGCTTAAGTCCTCGGGTATCTCAAGGGCCATGCGGGGAGCCTCAGGCGTATCACAAAGGACCCCGGTGATCGCTGCAGTTAACATACGGGCATCGTAAGAGCTTTCGAGCAGTCTCTGTGCTTGGTCCAGAAATTCGCCGGGTGGCACGCCTTGGGCAGACTGCTCAATGCCAGCCTGCTCAAAAACCAAGTTACACCTTTCAAGACAAGCTTTTCGGATCTTGGGAATAGAACTAACTGTGGGTAGCTCTGCAAGAAGCAAGAGCGCATCAGTGCTGGGGTTGCTAGCCAGAACGCGGTCGGCGTACATGGAGAGCCAAGGATCAAGAAACTTTGCATCGATCTCCTCACTAGGTGAAAGCATTTCCCCGGCAAACATTTTCGATATGTCCAGCCCGCTGGCTAAAACAATGGTTGGGATTGTCATAATGCAGTGAGGGCCTGTAAGGGCCTGTAATGAGCTCAGAGAGACAACGTCTTGGAGGGAGTCCATATGCACGGCTTGCATGGCTACATGCACGATCATTGATAGGGGTACCCGTAGGTCCTCACTATTCAGCGCGACAATTTTTTAATCTAGTATAAGGAGCCTCTACTTCTGCCCGTATGGGGAATGTGACACGTCACATCTGGTAAATAGTTGACAGGTCACATACGACATATCACATTGGATCTGTCACATTATCGTGGCCAATGCATATGATGACAAGTTACGGTGAAGACTATCTATAAGAGTCTATAACACTAGTCCAGCTTAAACAGACGCAAATTAAACACAATGTCACCAATGGTCTGCTCCTCCTCGCCAAGGTCCTGGCCCTTGCCACTGGCAGACGCAGACGGCAGACTGCGCAGCGACTTGGTGAGAAGCTCGGGATTCTGTGTCAGGCATTTTTCCAGCGACGACTCGGCGTCGGTGACAATGTTGTACTGCACCTCAACCTCGTCGGTGGTCTTGAGGCCCAGCTTCTTGCGGTAGCGCTGCACGCGGTTGATGAACTCACGGGTCACGCCCTCGGTGGCCAGATCGTCATACACATTGGTGTCGAGAATCAGCAGCACCTCGTTGTCGCTGTTGACGGCATGACCGGAACCGGTCTGCGCATCGCTGAGACCGCGCACCACCTGCAGGTCGCCCTCAACAAGCTCGATGCCGTCCACAGTCACCTTGCCGGTCTTGAGGTAGTTCTCGACCTCGGCCGACGACAGCTCGGGCAACGCCTTCTTGACGCGGCCAACATCCTTCTTGAGCTTCTTGCCCAGCACCGGCCACTCGGCCTGCGCGCGGTACTCGACGCCGTACTTGGCCTCGTCGCTGGTCAGCACCAGCTCCACGATATTGAGCTCGTCCTTGACAAACTTCTGCAGCGCCTCAATGTCCTTGAGGTAGGCGGCGTCGGGGTGCAGCACCACCAGCGTCTTGAGCGGCGTCTTAAACGACACGCCCTTTTGCAGGCGGATGGCGCGGCCCAGATCAATGACCGCGCGCATGCGGTCGACGGCAAGCTTGGTCTCGGCATCGGAAAGCTCGGGACGCACCTGCGGGTAGTCCAAAAAGTGCACCGACTCGGAGGAGCCCGTGCTGGACGTGCCAGTGGACGCGCTGTCGGGCGTGGGAATACGAGCCCGCAGCTTCTGGTAGATGTGCTCGGACAAAAACGGCACAAACGGTGCCATTGCGCGCACAAACACGTACTGGGCCTCAAACAGCGTGTTGAGGGCAGCGACCGTGTCCTCGGGGCCGTTCTCGCCCTTCAGACGCAGCCGGTTCAGACGAATGTACCAGTTGGTGAGGTCGTCGATGAAGTTCAGCAGACCGGGCACGACACCGTAGAGGCGGTAATCCTTCATCTCGGCATGGATGTGCTTGAGCAGATCCTGCTGCGTCGACAGCAGCCAGCGGTCCATGACGTTGTCGGACACGCGGTGCGGGTCGTAGATGAACTCGACGCCCGACTTGGCGGCCAGCGCAATCTGCTCCTCCAGGAACTTGAACGAGTTGTACCACGGCAGAAGCACCTTGGAAACAACCTCGCGAACACCCTCTTCCTTGAAGCGCAGAGTCTCGGCGCGCAACACCGGCGAGTTGATCAGATACAACCGCACGGCATCGGCACCGTAGTTGTTGAACACGTGCACGGGGTCGGGGTAGTTCTTTAGACGCTTGGACATCTTCTTGCCGTCGGCAGCAAGAATGATACCGGTAACCACCACGTTCTTAAACGGCGAGCGGTCAAACAGATGGTTGCCGAGAACAGTGAGGGTGTAGAACCAGCCACGGGTCTGATCCAGGCCCTCGGAGATGAAATCAGCAGGGAAGCTGTTGTCAAACACTTCCTTCTTCTCAAACGGGTAGTGCTGCGACGCATAGGGCATGCCGCCCGACTCGAACCAGCAGTCAAACACGTCCTCGACGCGCTTGAGAGTGCCGTTGCCCTTTTCAGAGGGAATGGTGATCTGGTCAACGTGTTCGCGGTGGAGGTCGGTGATGCCGGTGACGCCCGAGCGCTTCTCGAGCTCCTCAACAGACCCAATGCAAACCATCTCGCTGTAGTCGTCGGAAACCCAGATGGGCAGCGGCGTACCCCAGTACCGGTTGCGGGAAACGTTCCAGTCGCGGGCATTGCGGATCCAGTTGCCGAACCGGCCCTCGCCAACTGCGCTGGGCACCCAGTTGGTATCCTCGAGGTTCTTGAGAATCTTGGGGACCTCGTCCTTGACGCGGATGAACCAGCCTGGCACGGTGCGGTACAGCAGCGGGGTATCGGACCGCCAGCAAAAGGGGTAGGAATGGCGCACCTGCGCGTCCACCACCAGCCGGTCGCGGGCCTTCAAGTCCTTGATGATCTTACGGTCGGCGTCCTTGACGTAGACACCCGCATACGGCGGCACCTCGTCGGTGAAGCAGCCGGTATCGTTCAAGGGGTTGGGGCCGGGGTCCTCGGCGGTCACCACGCCCGCGGCCTGGGCGGCCTCGAAATCGACCTCACCAAACGTAGGCGCCTGGTGAACCACACCGGTACCGCTGTCGTCGGTGACGTAGTCGGCAGCAATTACACGGAACGCGGTCTTGCCGTAGCGCTCAACAAAAAAGTCAAACAGCGGCTCGTACTTTTTGCCCGCCAGCTCGCTGCCCTTGATCTTGGCGAGCACCGTGAGCTTCTCCTTCTTGGGGTTCTTGTACAGCGTCGTCAGCAGCTTCTCCAGCAGAATGTACTGTTTGCCGGTCTTCTCATCGCGGATCTTGACGTACTCGAAGTTGGGGTTCACTGCCAGCGCCAGGTTCGACGGCAGCGTCCAGGGAGTGGTGGTCCAGGCCACCAGCGACGTCTCGGGCTCGTCCACGAGCGGGAAGGCAATGGTGACTGCGGGATCAAGCACCTCCTTGTAGTTCTGCTGGGCCTCAAAGTTCGACAGAGCAGTAGTCAGACCAGTAGAGTACGGCATCACCCGGTACCCGCGGTAAACAAGCCCGCGGTCAAACATGGTCTTGAACGCCCACCACTCGGACTCCATAAACGAGGTGTACAGCGTCTTGTAGTCGTTGTCAAAGTCAATCCAGCGGCCAAGACGACCAACAGTGGTGCGCCATTCCGACGCATAGCGCATCACAATCGCCCGACACTCGTTGTTGTAGTTGGCAATGCCCATCTTCATCACGTCGTCCTTAGACTTGATGCCGAGCGCCTTGTCGACCTCGTGCTCCACAGGAACGCCGTGCGTATCCCAGCCAAACCGTCGCTCGACATGATAGCCCATCATAGTGGCATAGCGGGGCACGATATCCTTGATGGTGGACGCCAGCAAATGGCCGTAGTGCGGGGTGCCGGTAGCAAAGGGGGGACCGTCGTAAAACGTGAAACGGGGCCGATCCTCGGTGAGTTTCAACACCTTTTGGAAGGCGTCGATCTCATTCCAGAACTCGAGCACCTTCTCCTCCTCGGTGGGAAAGTGCATCTTTGACTAATTTTCCAGTTGACTCACTTTTCACTTTGGGTCTGCTTACCTCTGCTTACCTTGGTCTGCTTAGTTTGGTCTGCTTAGTGGAGTGGTCTGCTTCTGGTGGTGCGCTTACTGGGAAAAGTGCTATAGAGTGGCTTGCTGGTTATGACCTCAATAGCAGTCTCTGTGGATGTTCCAAAAGGTCTGGGAGGCATCGATATCACCTTTTTCGAAATCGACCGCTTCACGGGCTTTAGTGCCCCAACCGGCTTGCATATCTTCCATTATGGTGCAGCAGATGCATTACGCACTGCATGGTGCATATCCAACCCTATATCCTTGGCTTTTAAGGACGGCGAGCTCGTAGAGACACCTTATCATGCCCCAGTCAGTCCTTTTCAGTATAAAGAGCCCAAGCAATGGAAATACCTGGCGTCGCATCTCTCGTTTGCGTCGCTTGAATCTCCAAAAGTTACCACTTTGACTGCCTTGAAACCTTGCACAATGCCGAAACAAACCTGGCCCGACGGCGCCTCGGGTCGCGACCGCTCGGTATATGCGCTTGACAAAACATGGTGGGTCTCGCAGCAGAATATGGCCGAGCTCGCGAGCGAGTTTCAGCTGTCGTTCCTGCTGTTTGTGACCACCAGAAACCCGCAGGCGGAAATGAACTGGCACGTATTTGTGGAACTCCTTTGTTCTTGTCGAACGGGTCTTTCGAACTCTCCGGAAACGTTTCTGCCACTACTGCAATGCCTACGGACTCAGCTCGAGGTGCTTCCTGAGGATTACCGAGACGAGGAACTGCCTTTTCTCGAAAAGGGCCTCAAGAGCTTGTACGGCACTGCCAACGGTATCTCCAGCGATGTTGAGCCTCTGGTCGAGCTGAGTGGTCCAGTGGAGGTACAAGCTCAAGCTATTCTTGGAATGGCCGAGAAATGGGGAATCGACTGGGAAGACAACGACGAGACGTTCTAGAGATAGACCCCCTGCTGGGTTGCGCCCCGTTTGTCAAAGTAAATAAGTATGTACAGACTCTAGTCAGTCGAGTAAATCTCAAGCCACTGGGAGGTCCCAGACGGTGTCTACCTTTTTCCATTGAACCTGCAATGCCTGGTAGTAGTTGAGAGTGGGGTAGCCGATCAGGCGCACGGGATCAAACGCGTAGGAGTCGTCACCATCAAACATAAAAAACGGATGGCCAAGCCGCTCAGACGGTGTGCCTACCGCGTGGCCAAATGCGTCCTTCATGAGATGGTGCGCCTGCTTTGTGGAATACAAAAGTCGCACCGTGAGCGCGCGCTGCTCGGCAGGGTCCTCGTCGGGCAGCTTCCATCGCATCCAGAATCGGTTATCTATAAGCTGCCATGGCGACCATTCATGCGTCGAAGGGTACACTTGGTAGTCGAGGCTCTGTTGGATTCGCAGCGGGGCTCTTTCCAGCTTGAGGGTGTTTACTGTGGGTGTAATTAGCGTATGCAGCAGCGTGCGGCGGTCGTTGGGGTTTTCGTTCAGGTATTGGCCAACCGTTGACCGGCGATAAAACAACTGGTCTGTATCGTGAGGAGCCACGCTACAGAGGATCATGAGCATCAGCTGCGTTTTTGCGTCCAGAGGCATGGCGTCCAATGCCGACGATTTGTGGAGTGTGGCGGTGCCAGGACCCAGTTCGAGCTGCTGTGAGAGGGTCAGCTGGCGGTATGCCTGAAGCGCCGTCGAGTCTATGAAGGCCCGCTTCTGCTGGAGGACGCCCTGCAGCTCGGCAATTGCATCGGGGTGATAGCTTGCCGGCAAGTCTGACGGGTGTTTGAGCAACGCGCGGATCGCATTGCGTTTTGTGAGCGTGACGTCGTGATTCGTAGCATCTTCAAACCACCGGATACTATTGTCGTTGCAGTAGCGGTATAGCTGTTCTTTTTTTGTATGCAGCAGCGGCTTGACCAGCCGTACAGGACTGGTGCCCGGCGGCGGCCGTAGCGTGAGCCACGACGACTCCTGCATGCCCGCCAAACCGTACCACGTGCTTCTACCGAGGTGTCTGAGAATAAACAGCTCGATCTGGTCGTCGAGGGTATGTGCATGCATAAGCGCATGGATGTCGCGGGACCTGCATGCGTCTTCCAGCAGGGACCTGCGGCCGTTGCGAGCAAAGGTTTCCATTTTCGACGAGGCCACGACCGAAGTATCGAGGTCCAGCACCGCCGGCTGGATGCCCCATTGCTGCAGCTGGTCTGCAACGGCTGCAGCTTCCTGTGCAGATCCCGAGCGAGCATGATGATCGATCACAAAACCGTGCAAATCAATACTGCGCGGCCGAGCCCAAGCTGCGGCTTGGTGGGCCATGGCCATCGAGTCGACGCCGCCCGACACTGCCAAAGCGACTTTGCGTGGCGCCGGGCTGCCCAGCAGCCTTCTTAGGTCCATCCAGTAACAGTCCCTTCCAGTAGTCACTCACAGTAGTCAACTCCCACTTTGCCGTAGTCAACTCCCAGTAGCCACAATAGTCAGTCGCACTAGTTAGTTCTAGTCAGTCAGTACTCCCAGATGAGCGAAGTTGCCTGGGAAGACCAGAAACAGATCAACGAGTTCTCGAAACTCAACTCGCGGTTGACGGCGCGCGAGCAGCACATCAAGAACCTCAAGACCGAGAAGGAGCTGATCGACGATGTCACGCTAGAGCTTGAGCTCGTGGACGAGGACGAGAAGCTGGCGTACCGGATCGGCGACGCTCTGGTGAGCCTCAAGCAAAGCGAGATCATGGAGCGGCTGGAAGAGAAGCAGGCCAAGCTGGACGACGAGATTTCTAGTGCCCAGACCGATATTGACGGCGATGCTAGCCGGATGGACGAACTTAAAGGCTCGCTGTACGCCAAATTTGGCAAAGCAATCAACCTCGAGCGAGACTAAGCTGGCGGCTGACGGCTGGCGGCTGGCGGCTAGCCCGAACGGATATGTAGCTAAGAGAATAAGAGAACGAATGCTTTTTATAAATAGGGACGTGCGGGGCAGCGACGCGGGCCGACGGCCGAGGCATGCCCGATTGTTTATCGGGGGCTTCACTAGAAGCCGCATTTTGGAGCGGTGGAGCTGTGGCGGTGGACAGTTGGGCGTAAACTTTTGAAGGGTGCCGCAGTAACTTTCACAGTCTCGAGCGGCGAGCGTCGACAGGACAGACGAGAACAGAGCCAGAGCGGGGCATCAGCAGAACAGTCAAAAACAGGCACATTCAGGGCAAGAGCGCGACATCACCGCATCGCTCAAGACAAGGTCTGGACCAGCTGGTCTTCTTCCAGCACAAACGGGAAGTCTTGGTCGCTGACGCCCCGCATGGCCTCGGCAGCCGTCTCCGGCATGGACAACGCAAAACCCTTGATCACGGTATGGTACTCAAAGTTGATCTTGGCGCCATATTCTTTGAGCGTGGACGAGACTTCGCGCACAATACGCTCGGGAGTATCAAAGCCCTTTTCGAACACGAGAATGTAGTCCTTGCTGGCGCCCGCAGCCGCCAGATTGGTAGGCGTGGTCGGCGCAGCCATCACGCCGGTGGCATCAAGGCCGATAACAGTAGACAGAATCGAAAGCTTCATTGTTAAAGAGATGGGTAGTGTGAGGGGGGAGGCAAGAAAAAGGAAAAAGTTGAAGGAAAGAGTGCAACTGTAAACTGCGAGGGTGAGGGGGTGATGGCGCCAGGAACCCTCGCCCTGGCAGTGCCTCCACGCTAGGGGGCCAGTCGTGGGGGCGGGATCGGGGCGGAGCAATAGACCCCCTTGATTAATCCGGATCGATCGAGGTCGAGGTAAAAAGTATGGATCTATGGAAACACCCTGATCTTGGTCGCTAGTCTAGATCCCGGATATCCTTGCCAAAACCAAGAAAACGACGCGAAAGACCTTCTGGCGCGACGGATCATGCAGGTCGCTTAGGTACGCGCCTCATCTGCACGCGCACGCATAATCGCCAGGTCATGTAGGCTCTAGAGTGCGCCATATGCCCCTGCATACTGCTTGAGCGCTCTTGGAGTAGGCGCAATGACAAGACGCTTAGCATCACATCGCGTCTATAGCATCGGTTCTAGAATTGGCTCGGCCGCTCTGCGCGCAACCAAACTGTCGAACCAAAATAAATTTCACGGCATAGGCTAGCTCCACAATAGGTTCTCAAGAGGTCTTGGCTTTATCACTAGTGCTACCCTCGACCGCCAAGCTAGTCAGGAACAGGAAGCAGATGCACGCTAGCAGGGAAAACAAAGCACAAGCATAATAAAGAATCTACATAGTAGGCAATTCTAGGGTATCTCCCCAGGTGGAGCTGGTTGCGGCCGCTTCCGGCTGCCATCCCTCGATGAGGCCGTTGAAGGAGATCTTAGGAGGGGTGATTGGAATCGCGGCCAGTGTGATTTCGGGCGCAAACGGGCGCCCGGGCAGGGCCTGCTCGCCCAAATTGGACTCGCCCCAAGGCTGTGCCTGGCGCAAGTGCTCAGACTTCACAGAGTCGCGGTCCGTCAGAGAAGCTGTGCTATCGGAATCTCCGACCGCAGACACAGGCGCCGAGCGACGGTGAAAGAGGCGCGACCATCTCGCCCGGCGGCGGGGCCGGGCGTCCAGCTGCTCAGGAATGGGGTCAGAAAGGCGGTGGATAACGGTATCGTCACTCACAGACGCGCCAGCTGCTTCTGTCGCCTCTACGTCGGTAATAACGACTTCGGTGACAGTGCCTGCTTCGGTAACAGCGCCTGCTTCGGTGACAGCGCCTGCTGCTTCAGTAACAACGGCGTCAGCGGCGTCAGTTTCAGTCGCCGTCTCGGCGCCAGACAAGACATTGCCTTTCGACTTAGCATCCTCTTCAGCAGGCTCGGCGACAGCCAGTAGGACGCCTGCAGGTTCGGTCAACTCAGATTCAGTAGCGCCAGCGACAGAACCAACAGAAGGGTTTGAATCAACAGACGGGTCAACGATCGCATCCGGCGGGAGGTCGGCGTCCCCAGAAACACGGCGCCGAGAGAACCGAGCCCGCACGGACTCGGCCAGACGGCGGCGGGTTGCGTGGCGCTTGGCGCGGCGGGCTGCGCGGTCAGTCGCGCGCTGCGCGCCCGTGCGCTCTGCAACTTTTGTTTCGGGCTTCTCGGGAGACACTTTCTGGGCTTCTGGCGCCGCAGACGCAACCGCAGGCGCAATCTCGGCAGCGGGGTCGGGCGAGCTCAATTCGGCCGTATCCAGCGGCGCTGCCTCTTCCGACCCCTTAGGCTCGTTTTTCGGTTTAGCGCGGCGATGGAAGTGCATGAGGAACCATAATGCGCGCCGGGACAATAACGGTGCGCCCTTGCCCTGCATATGCGCCCTCGGACCCACTGCTGGCGAGCGGTAGCACACTCTTTGTCTGGCCGTTTGCGCTCAGCTAAGGTCCATGACCCGATCGAGTTCCTCATTGGAGCTGTCGATAAGCCGTTTGGGCAGCAGAAACCCGGTCCCGTAGTCCGGCACCCGCACTACCTCCCAGCCGTTGTGGTCCTGCTTATCGGCTTGCGCCGTCTGCGAAAGACCGTGCACGGCGATTTTGCGGGAATACTGGGCCGCAAACGAGGCCAGCGAGCGCGCCTCCAGCGGGGCCTGGGCGCCGCGGCCCGTCCAGGAATCCGAGCACGGCGTGACGGAGCCCTCCGAGTCGGCGTAGTTGCCAAAAAGCGCCCGCGCAAGATCGTGACCCGGACACAGAACGAGGCCGCTCGGCTGGCGGTTTTTCACCCACAACCGGTCCGTGTTCCAGCTATGGGCGTAGCCGTCTGGATTCGCAACCGGAATCACAGTAACGTTTGGCAAATTCTGGGCCGCCAAATGCAGGCAGTATGCCGTGCTGGCCCACTCGCGGCCATGCAGACCACAAACAACCAGTATGTGCCCGTCAATGGGCGACGCTCCAAGCGCGCGAATCGGCTCGCCGTCCCAGCTGATGCCTACCGGAAGGCCGTTGTGCTCGGCCAGCAGCTCGGTGAGCTGCGTCGGACTGGCAAAGTCTGAGCCCAGTACGGACCGGCTGGGCCGCAGCGGCACCGAGTTGACGACAGCCCGGCGCACATCGTCCAGCACAATGCGTTTGTTGGCGGCTACTTGCTGCGGAAGCAGTCCGTCAAAGTCACGCAGAGCGTCGGCCCGCAATCGCACCTGCGCGGCCGCGGGCTCGGCCGTCCAGACATCGGCGACCAGCGTCGAGGCAGCAGCATCAAATGCCGTGCGGTCGGCCGGTGACGAAAAGAAATACTCGACAATCACATCGTCGGCATGTTTATCGAAATAAGCGGCCCGGAGCTCCGGCTCCAGAAACCGGCCCGAGGCGGGGGTGCCCCCACCACTTGTTTCGGGTCCAGACAGAATGCCTAGCGCCTCCAGCGGTGCCAAAATGGCCCAGAACGACGCTAGCGTTCCGGCAAGGACCGCCATAGCCATAGCCCCTCGCATGACAAAGTTGCAGGATGGACCCATGCGGCTATGTTGGAGATAAATATGCACTGCCCGGGCCCAGCCCCGTCCAAAGCAGGAAAATAATTTATGCTAAGTTTGGGTAAATGCTCTGAGGTTTGCAAGGGTCTACGGCTAAGTGGAATTGCTAGTTTTCGGTGGTCCGATTGTCTCGTGATGCCTAGCTGCGGGTAGATAATCATGCAGATAATCACTCACTTTCCCATCCCTTTTCTCAACTCAACTCTTTCTCTCTCGTTTCTTGTCTTTTTTCTACTCTCTTTCTTGTATCTTTCTTGTCTCTTTTTTCTGCTTCTCTTTCTCTTTTTCGGTATCTATAAATTGCTCTAATTTTCTATGAGACACTGGTCGTCTCCTGTCTAGCTCAGCCCATGCAGGTTCCGGGTAACGCTGAGGTCATGCTGAAACTCAGTGAGCAGACAGAAACGAAAAGCTAAAAGTCTCTAATCAACAAGTATACTAACAAGTCTAGAAAACCTAGTAATAATCTCAAAGTCTCAAAGAGCAGAATAGTCTAGCAGAACAACTCTAGGATTCACGCAGAAGAGCGGACTTCAGACCTAAGCATAGTACCGCGGCTCGTCAAAGACATGGTAGCGGTGTCCCCGCACACCCTGTCCCCGGAACATCTGCGGGAACCGCCGGCCCTCGGCCACCGCCGACTCCTCGATCCGTACGTTGCTGTAGTCGGGCGTCTCGCCCACAACAAACTTGCCCACCTGCAGCTCGGTATCGGTGATTGTAGACCGCGAGATCCGCGCATAGCCTGTGCGCTTCAGGCCCTTGTACAGAATGTACTCGCACCACCGGTCCCAGTCGTCGGTGGGGTCGATGTCGTGCATGCCCGAGTACTCCGACACATAGGTGTTGTAATTGCCCTGGTGCGGCTTGGTGACCAGGTACGACAGCAGAATCGTGGGGTTGGCCGCCTCGCGCATGATCGTCGACACGCCGGCCGTTTGCAGCCGCCGGTCCTCGACGTCCTCTTCCTGGCCGGAGTGGAACACCACAACGTCCACGGGGTGGCCGTAGACGTCCAGCGTGGCGTGGATGGCGGGCGCCAGCTCGCCCACCGGCGACGGAAGCAGATGGTGCGTCGAGTTGAGGATCGGGAACCGCGACAGCAGCGCCGCACCCCACGTGTGCTTGTTGGGGCCGGGGCCGTAGTCGGCATAGAAGCCCAGCTCCTCGGCAATGCGCTGCGTCATGTCGCGGTGGCCGCCAATCACGCGCTGGGTGTCGGATTCCAGCAACCCAACCACATCCACCTCGGCGTCCCGCAGCAGATCGCGCATCCGCACCTCGGATGCCCACATGTCGTTGTCGAGCCCGAAATGCACCGTCCAGATGCCGGCCGTCATCAGCTTTTCCTCGGGGTGCACGGGCGCAGGCACCACGTGCTGCAGTCGCTGCAGCGTCACCACGCCGCCCAACGCGAGCGCAACCGTCACCGCAACCAGTACCAGGCGAGCCACGCGCTTGGTGGCCGCCAGAACAGAGCTGGTGGCCTTGTCGCGGCTAACCTTGCGAGCGTTGAGCACGCCCACACTCAGCAGCGCCTGCGTGGCCACCATCACCACCCACGTGCGCTCGCGCAGAACAGGGCCGCCGGGCACAAACGCATACGCAACCGTCCAGGTCTCGGCAAGAATCAGCAGCATCTCCACCACCATGGCAATGCCGAAAACCTTGTAGGGCGAGTAGCGGCCCGCGGTCTCGAGAATCGCAGGCGCAACCGCGCACAGATACGCAGCCAGCACCAGCCCGCCCGAGTAGCCAAACCAGTGCTTGAACACACACAGCACCGCCGCGCCCAGGTTGGCCAACACAAGCGGCTCGCTGGAAAGAACCGCCCGCTTGTGGCTGACGCCAATGTAAAGACCAACGCCCATCACAACAAGCGTCACAAACCCGTGCGGAAGCGGCGTAGGCCCGCGAACAGGGTAGCCTTCCCACACCCACAGCGGCAGCAGCGACGTGTCGCTGAGGTAGGTCTGCATCGCGAAAACGAGACCACCAACGCCGAGCCCGGCCTTGATCGAGCATCCGGCGGGTCCCGAGCCGCTGGGCGCGACAGTGGGCGCCGAGCGCGTGCCGGCGCCGGCCAAAAGCGCGCCGGTGATGGCCAATCCAAGACCCCACCGGTTCAGGCCGCCGTTGTTCTCGTTCATCACCGACCAGATCGGGTTGTTGGTCCACAGATACATCTTGGCAACTGCCGACAGCATCAGGCCAACAACAAACGCGGCCGCGTTGGCCGTGGCCCAGCCCGCAGGCTTAGATGCTGCCGCATACGTCTGCACGGCCACGGCAATGGCGCCAAACCCGCAGCCAGCAGCAACAACTTGTACGCGGTCGCTAGGAGCAGGCACCAAGTAAGCGGCGACGCCCAGAGCGGTGCCAAGCCACGCCAGCTGTGGCAGACGCACAAACAGCGAGCGAACGGGGCCCACCAGTAGCACAGGAGCCACAATGGCAACCAGCAGCGCCTCGTAGCCGGAAATTCCCATGTACCACAGCGGGAAGTACCAGATGAGGACGCCAAACGACGTAAACACGGACCAGAACACGAAATAGTTGGCCACAGCGATAACAAACGTCAGCACCGGAATGCCCGAGCCAGTGGCCGCCAATGCCTGCTTTTCGTTTTTGACAACACCCGTGCTGGTGCTCAAAGCAGCTCCCTGCACGGAAACAGAGACTCCGCCAAGATCAAGCACACTGACGGTGTCAAAGCCCACATCAAGCAGAATCAAAGCCCACTCGAAAAACGCATACGTCGTGTAGGCGCCGGCAATCTTGTGGACCTTGTGCTGGATGAAAAAGTAGATGAGCGGCACAATGGTGACGAAAAACGCAACCGCCATACGCACCCGCCATTTACGGGCCGGCGTATTGGCGGGCGTCACCTGCGTGCGCAGAACCGTCCAGGGAATAGTGAGAACCATGTACGCGATCATGAAAATATCGTGCCAGTCATGGTCGTCGGTACTGGTGATATAAGTCCATCCGCCGCACGTAAACGAGCGAATAACGCCCACAATCAGCGCAGCCAGCGGCTTGACGGAGCCCTCACGGGCCGTCAAAAGGTACGTGAGCCCCAGCATCAGAAACCGCGGGCCCGCAGTCAACGCAATCAGCAGTTGATAGATGCTCCGCTCGGGGTATCTATCGCCGATGGTCGCCGACACCGAGGGGAACCACTCGTCGGGGAACCCGTAATGTTCGTTTTGCACGATTTTGTGGTAGTGAAGGTACGAGCCCACAATCAACGCGGCAAGAAAGGCCGAATACGCGCACACCGCATGCGCCACGGCAACCCATTTGCCGCTGACCGACAGCACAGTGGTGTTGGTTTTGTCCTTCATGACAAAAGGTTACTCCTGCACCGACCGCGACGTGGGGTTACCGGGGGGTTAGGCCTGGGTTGGGGAGACGGACGGAGTCTTGGCTGTGGCCTTCACGTGGGTTGTTTCGTCTAGTTGTCTAGGAGGGTTTAGTGAATTTTTAGTTGATTTTAAGTGGAAGTTGAATTGGTTTTGTTTCGTTTTATTTCAGTCTGGTTTCGGTCTTGTTTCGGTCTTGTTTCTGATCTCAGCCGCTAGTAAATGGCTTTTAACCGAAATGGGAATGGCGAAATGGCTGTGCACCTAAGCTGGATTATCAGGATACTGTGTGTGCATTAATAGCAATAGAGCTGTATATATCGTAATAGCATAGGATCGTAATATAGCATGCATCAGAGAGACGCAATCAAACAGTCTCAACCGTTTGGTACTGCTCGCTCTTGGCCCACCACCGGCTCAGCGCCAGCGCAAAGCAGCCAACGCCCATCAAGCTCAACTGCAGCACTGCACCAAAATCAACCGTCTTGTAGATCAACAGCAACGCCTGGATCGCCACCATGAACCCCAGCAGCTGCACAAGCACCGTCAAGTGGTTCATCACCACCGTCGGCCCCGTCAGAATCGCCTTGGGCCGGAAACTCGCCATGCCCATGGCAGCATCAAACACCACCGCACCGACAACACCCACAATCTCCATCAGCAGAAAGTACCGGCTGTTCAATCGCACCAGCTGCCGAAGACCATATGCAACCGCATACGCTGCCGCGCTCACAATCACCGGGATCAGCACCCATTGGGCAAGGGTCCGCGCCTGCAGGCTGCGCGGGCCCTGAACTGGAAACTCCTGCAAATACTTATCATGGAACCGGCAGGCATACACCAGCAGCGCACACAACGGGAATCCATAGATATAGGCATGGGGGAACTCCACAACATCCGTCACCTGATGTTTCCGGTGGTTGTGCACGGGACGGGGATGGCTGGCAAAGTAAACTCCAACTAGCAGAAAGCCTACCGCCCATGCCCGCCAGATATACGACGCAATACCACTAGGCTGCTTCAATCGATGCGCATGCTCGAGCTGGAGCAGGTACGGGAACGCAATGGCCACAAGCGACAGGCAGCCAAAGATTTCTCCAACGAGCACCATGACAAATGTTTGATGAAAAAGATAATGCCAAGGATTATATGCACCCTGCAAGCCCGTCTTTGACCGGAACCGGTGCAGGAGCGTTTTAGTCAAAAGAATAGCCAACGATCTTTAATCGCCGCTGTAGTCAAGATTTTTTATCACGGGTCGTGCATTTTTTCATCCTCCACTACTACCGCGCCCGATAAGGTAGGCAACGGCGAGGATTACCCCATGTGAGATGACTCCATTTTGAAAAATACATGACCGGGGTTCCTATCTGTCTTAATCTAATACCAACTTGGCTCACTTGGCCCGGAAATACCCTGTCTACTGCTTTAATTCCTCAACAGGTACTGGTTGCCGATATTTCATCCTCTTTAGGTGCGGCTATGCTATCTGAGGGTTAGGGCTCTATCCACTATATATCGATAAGGCGATCCCCGAGACCCTCGGCTAGAAATCAGCAGATTGCATATTTTATTTGGGTTATATTGATAAAAAATGCTGTTGTCAACCTATCTTCTTGCTGCTCTTGCACTTGTCGAGGCTAAACCCTCGAAGAAGTCGCAAATCCCCATCACACCCGAACGACTGGACACTCTCAATAAGAAATGGGGTGCAGATTGGCCGTTTTCGGGCATCTCCACGTTCGCCCATCTCGAGTCTGATCGCTGCTTGACCAACCCCGAGGCTGAGTTCGATGTGGCTTTGGTTGGTGTGCCGTTTGACACTGCTGTTTCCTACCGGCCTGGCGCTCGGTTCGGTCCCCGGGCCATTCGGGCTGCTTCCATGCGCCAATCGAGCCTTCGCGGCTTCAACTTCCGCGCAGGCATCAACCCTTATCAGGACTGGGCTACTGTTGTTGATTGCCAGGACCTCACAGTCACTCCGGTCGACAATAAGCTTGCCTTGATGCAGATGACCGACGGCTTCACCGAGCTCTTGTCTCGTCCTACCGCCAACAAAGCCAAGGGCGATCATCCTCGCCTCGTTGCCTTGGGTGGTGACCACTCGATTGTGCTCCCGCATCTCCGTGCCCTGCACGACATCTACGGGCCCATTGCCGTCATTCATTTCGATGCCCATCTCGATACTTGGCTGCCCACAAAGTACCCCTCGGGCTGGTCCGATTTCGCCGAGCCCGACTCGGGCCATTTCACCCACGGCAGCATGTTCTGGATGGCCCACGAGGAGGGTCTTCTTGCCGAGGGCTCCTGCATTCACGCCGGCCTGCGCACCCGCCTGTCTGGCACCGACTACTCGGACTACGAGGAGGACGGCCAGCAGGGCTTTGCCCGCATCCAGTGCGATGAGGTCGATACCATCGGTGTCGACGGCATCGTCAACCTCATCAAGAAGCGCGTGGGTGACATGCCTGTGTACCTCTCGGTTGACATTGATGTGATCGATCCCGGCATGGCCCCGGGCACTGGCACTCCCGAGGTGGGCGGCTGGACCTCCCGCGAACTCATCGCCATGCTGCGTGGCCTCCATGACCTCAACATTGTCGGTGCGGATATCGTGGAGGTCGCTCCGGCTTACGACAATGCCGAAATCACCGCCCTGGCCGGTGCCCAAGTCGCATACGAAATTGTCACCAACATGGTCATGGGCCGCCGCGACGCTCTTCCCCACAAGAACCCTGGCCACGACGAGCTGTAAATAATCATAATCTAGCCTAATATCTAGTGCATCCACTTTGACTTTTCGCCCGCTGCGCTGCCCCTCTACTGCTCAATCCCTGACCAGCCATACAATGTGCGTGCCTCTCTTGGCCACAAGCTCGCCATTGGGCTTAACATCGCCCAGCTTGAGACTGTCTTCAAGTGTCTTTTCAAATTCGACCTTGAAGTCTGCGAGCTTGTCGCCAAGTGCAGTGAGATAGCTTCGTGTCTTCCAATAATCCCAGTAAAACTGCTTGGACGGAATCACCTTGTCGTAGGGGAACTTGGCTTCGTGCATGGGCCCAAAGTAGTTGTTTCCTTCAAATGCAGCCGGCCACTTCATATGATTGTATTGCGGCACATTCTTGTCATAGGAATGGCATAGTTTCACCGTCTTGTACTGCCAATTGTCCTCTGACAGACTATCAAAGTCCTCGTAATTCCAGATCAAACACAGCACGCCAGCTGGCTTCAGCAGCCGATGAAACTCTTTCACCGAATCCTCGTTGGCAAACCAATGAAATGCCTGTGCAATAACAATCGCATCGGCACTGCCATCGGCCAATGGCACTTTGGAGGCATCGGCTTGAATCGCCTCAATATCCGGTAAGTTTTTGCGAAATGTCTCAAGCATACCGGGTGACGGATCAGTCGAAATGATCTTTGCTTTTGTCTCTTTGGCCAATAAAGCAGTGAACTTGCCGGTGCCGGCACCAATTTCAACAATTGTAGAGTCTGGGGTGACCTTGGTCACTTCAACCACTTTCTTCAGTGCCTCCTCGGGATATCCTGGTCTGAATTGATCATAACTGGCATGGTTCTGAGTGAATGAAGTTTGAGATACCGGGTGTGCTACCATTGCGGAGTGACGAGTCAACAATGGGGCAGCCGTTGAGGGGGCCTTACCCTGGACTCCCACATTCAGCATGCTCCGTGCGTCTTCTCCATGCATTAGCGTGCTCCGTGCAGGACCCTCCTGCTCCGGAGTGGCTTTATGCCGGGCCAAACGTTGAGTTATAATGTTCTTATTGAGCTACTTGCATCCAGGATAGAAGACCTATTTAGACTTGGGGATGCTGTTGGTGATCTGCTTGTTGAGGTTGATCAGCTTGGACGCGTCAACGTTGTTCTTCACAGCAAGCTCAGCAAGGCGAGAGTAGTCGCCAGTGATACGAGCGTACTGCTCGGCAGAAACGCGGTCCTCGGCACCACCGATCATGTTAGCGAGGAAGACCTCAGCACCGTTGGTAACGGACTGCACGAAAGGACCGAGCAGCACGTTGCCAACAGCCACCGACAGGCCGCCAGTCAGAGGACCAAGAGCGCGAGACACAGTGGCGATGGCATTGTCGATCTGCGAATCAGCGCCAGTGATATAGGCAACCAGACGGTCAGCGTTGGAATGCACGTTGCTGGTCTTGAGCTGGTTGTTCAAGGTGTCCTGGACCTGCTGGTGGTTCGTCATGGCACCCTGAGCACCCTGCAGAGCAACAGTGTGCTCGTAGCCACCGAGTCCCTGAGATTTTGTCGAGGTCTCGTCGGTGGTGGTCACACCACGCTTGGACTTGGGAATACTGTTGGTGATCTGCTTGTTCAGGTTGATCAACTTGGAGGCGTCCACATTGTTCTTGACGGCAAGCTCAGCAAGACGAGAATAGTCGCCAGTAATGCGGCCGTACTGCTCAGCGGACAGACGATCTTCGGCACCGCCAACCAAGTTGGCGAGGAGCACCTCAGCACCGTTGGTAACGGACTGCACGAAAGGACCGAGCAGCACGTTGCCAACAGCAACTGACAGGCCGCCAGTCAGAGGGCCAAGAGCGCGAGACACAGTGGCGATGGCATTGTCAATCTGCGAATCAGCGCCAGTGATGTAGGCAACCAGACGGTCAGCGTTGGAATGCACGTTGCTGGTCTTGAGCTGGTTGTTCAAGGTATCCTGAACCTGCTGGTGGTTCGTCATGGCACCCTGAGCACCCTGCAGAGCAACAGTGTGCTCGTAGCCACCGAGGCCTTGAGTCTTGGTCGAGGTCTCGTCGGTGGTGGTAACACCACGGGCGACAATGGGAGAGGCGGTCACAAGAGTGAGAAGAGCGAGAGTAGTAGCGGCAGAGAGCTTCATTGGAGAGTGCAAAGAAAGAGGGATTGAGAGGAAAGAGTGTGCGGTTTTTCAATACATGGTGGCTGTTTATATAGCTGGTTCCTGAAATGAGAGCAATTTTTCATGATTTTCACTCTCCAACTTGAAACTCGGACTTGAAACTCGCATGCAGGCAAAGGCGGCATAGAGTTTGTCTGAAATCGATAGAGTTCATTAAAGTTTCTCTTCGGGCTCTGACGATCAGATATGATCGGGAATTGAATGGCGCGGCTACAGATTGGAGCTCGCATCACAGTTACTGTAAATCGTTTGTGCTGATGTCCAGAAAGCTATTTTTGGACACATCGAGATTCTTGACAGATTGCATAGTCTGTGGTGTAGATGCAGATACGAATATTCACCTGTGCTTCAGATCATAAGCGGAAAACTTTAATTTTTGTCGGACGAATTCTTTGAACTCAATTCACGGGCTGGGCTGACGATCGTCCGAGTTACGCTCTGTCCTGTAAATAACGGAGTTGGTACATTAATAGCGATGTCTTCATGCAGCATTTACACAAGTGAAAGTATGGCAATGCTTTCATGAGCTTAAACGTATTTGTCTAACATTTCTTAGCATGCATTTGGATTGTCAGACATGGTGTCACTGCGTTTCTCTTAGTGGTCCTCAAGCTATGGAACTATTTCTTAGACTTGGGGATACTGTTGGTGATCTGCTTGTTCAGGTTGATCAACTTGGAAGCATCAACGTTGTTCTTGACAGCAAGCTCAGCGAGACGAGAGTAGTCACCAGTGATACGGCCGTACTGCTCGGCAGAGACACGGTCCTCGGCACCACCAATCATGTTGGCCAGGAAGACCTCAGCACCGTTGGTAACGGACTGCACGAAAGGACCGAGCAGCACGTTACCGACAGCAACAGAGAGGCCGCCAGTCAGAGGGCCAAGAGCACGAGAGACAGTGGCAATGGCATTGTCAATCTGCGAGTCGGCGCCGGTGATGTAGGCAACCAGACGGTCAGCGTTGGCGTGAACGTTGTTGGTCTTGAGCTGGTTGTTCAGAGTATCCTGAACCTGCTGGTGGTTCGTCATGGCACCCTGAGCACCCTGCAGAGCAACAGTGTGCTCGTAGCCGCCGAGGCCTTGAGGCTTGGTCGAGGTCTCGTCGGTGGTGGTAACACCACGGGCGACAATGGGAGAGGCGGTCACGAGAGTGAGAAGAGCGAGAGTGGTGGTGGCAGAAAGCTTCATGGGAAAGAGGGTTGAAAGAAAAGAGTGTGTGATTTTGCTGTCCCTATCTCCAGTTTATATAGCTGGTAGCAGAAGTAAGTTCTGTTTTCCAATAAGTGCTACTATGCTACTTGAAACAGATGGAAGATCTTATGCACGTTAAAGTTTGTGTGATGTCTAGAGTTTCATTAAAGCGGAACGATCGATCATAAGATCGCAGAGATCGCTCACGCAGCTTGCTCACATGAATTGCTCGCATGGCCATGAAAGCTTGCAGATATACTATAGGTAGCTGCAGTGTTCAGATTTTGACTGCTAGTGATCATAGCCCGCTGATCTTAAAGAACCTGATCATGCACAATGAAGTTTAGAGTATATCGAATCTTGATTGTTTGTCCAGGCACGCGTTAGTTAGATGTTTTGGCGGCCGTGGAAATGACTTGTCATATGCGAGAGATGGCCTATCGCTTGCAAAATCAAGTGCCTGGGAAACGCCTGAAAAATCACTTGAATCCAGGAGACGACCTGTCACCTGCATTGAGTAACCTGAAAATGACCTGTCACCTCGGGCCAGCGACCTGTCACCTGCACGGGGACCAGGAGAAATCAGGCTATGCCGGCAGCAAACGCATACAACATGTTTTGCTAGTCTAATTAAAAATACGCACAGGGTAGCCCACCGGGTACTGGCCATGGACCTCTGCGCTCGTAACAATAGTATAGGTCTTGTTGGAGAACGGCGCAGGCAGCGGCGGCAGTCCGTTGCTGTCAAGCACAAGGGCAGTGGCCTGCTTGGACTCGAGAGCGGCCGGGAGCGACAGCTCGCCGTTGGCGACCGTTGCCAGCTGCTTGGCACCCTCGTCGCCCTTTGCGATCTTGGGCTGGGCAACCGAGCCGTAGGTCAGGAGACCGGCCAGAGCACTCTGGTCAAAAGCCGAGGTCTGAGGGTAGTGGCGGCGGTAGTCGCGCTTCCAGTAAGGGTTGTTGGCGATATCGATAGCCGGGAGCTCGCCGACGGTGTGTTTGAGGTCGTTCGAAGGCTGGCTGCCGGGGGTGGGGTCGCGGTACCAGTTGACGATGGGGTTACCGCTGGAACGGTTAGGGACCATTGCCAGTTTGCTGCGGATCCAGTTCCACACGCCGCGCGAGGCGGCTGTGTATTTTTTGTCGTATGGGACAGGTCCACCACTCATTGGACAGTTGATGTAAGCCTGGCCGCACAGTTGGATGTGAGATGGTGAGTGGCTGAGTCAGGGTGAAGTGTGGCTGAGTCAGTTTATACTGTACCTGACTCACCGTGTAATTAAGGCGCGTCGCTCTACGGGTTAGGACAAAAGAATTGCCATCCTTGCCGGGATGGAGAAGTTTGAAGAGACGTTGCGATGCAGAATCTGCAAACAAATATATACAGCTCCCAGTATGACTTCATGTGGCCATACTTTCTGCAGTCTGTGTATTCGGCGGCACCTGGATGGCCATGCAAAGTGTCCGCTATGCTTGCAGCAGACGCAGAGCTCGAGTCTACGGTCCAATCATGCGATTAGCGACATCATTGATGCTTGGGCGGTATATAAACCGAGTTTGGAGGTGATGATGCAGTCGCTGGCGCAGCAGTCGCTGGCTGCGCATGCAGGTCCCCAATCGGAACCCCAATCGGAGCCCCAATCGGAGCCGCGGAAGCGCAAAACTTATGAGGCTGATCTGCCGGTGGATGCCAGCGAGCCCAACGAACGATCGTCGTCTGCGCCGGCCAGTGAAAGAGCATCTTCAGTGGCAAGCGGATCCAGCGAGGCCGGCGAGACAGGCGGCGAGATGTCGGCGTGCCCAATTTGCCAGAAAATGCTGCCGATTGCCGATATCCAAGGCACGCACATCGACAACTGTTTGCGGCGCCAGTCGCGGCCCACGGCCCCGCCGCCACAGCTCAAGAAGATTGCCCTGGTGAACTATGCCACTACCAGCGACACAAAGCTGCGGCAGATGCTCGTGCAGGCAGGGCTGTCGGCCAAGGGCAGCCGGCAGCGACTACAAGCCCGACACCGTGAGTGGGTGCACCAATGGAACGCCAATACCGAGGCTCGGCGGCCCAAGACGGTGCTGGCGCTCAAAAAGGCGGTGCACGAGTGGGACGCGGCGCAGGACCGGACCGAGCACTCGGTCAAGGACATTGACATTGGCAGCTGGAACACGCGCTACGCCGACGAGTTCTCCGAGCTCACCGAGCAGGCCCGCCGCAGTTTGGGGCGGCTATCGGAGATGGGTAGGGATTGACAGGCGATCTACTAAGTCCAGTGTGCAAGTCTAGTCAGTAGCATATTTATTTAGCCTATAATTCGCTATGGGTGTCTTGGATGTAGTCGTTGGCAGTAAGGGGATCCTCGTCCACGCCAACAGTGCTCGTGACAGTGAGTGTTGTGTCGGTGACAGTGGCGGTAGTTGTTTGTGTTTCAGCGTAGAATTCGCTGTAGGTAGTCTCTTCACTGTAGATGTAGGATGTATCCTCAGAAGCAGCAGAAGCAGAAGAAGCAGAAGCAAAAGCAGAAGACGCAGAAACTGCCGCCTCGGAAGGAACAGCGGCAGCCTCGGAAGCAGAAGATGCTATCGCCGCTTGAATATTGGCAGCAATCTGGTTCGGATTCGGTGCCCGGAACTTGAAGGTATCCCAAAGATCCTTCTCCACAAGGCGCACGGAAATAAGTGCCAGCACCACAATCAGCACGCTGGAGATCAGTACCCAGCCAATGGTTGCCTTGAGGGTCGACGGCTCGACGCGGCGCACAAAAACGCTGCCGTCCAGCGACGTCGCGGCCACAATCGGGCCCTCGGCGCCGTTGGACACCGCCAACGCCGTCACGGGGAACGAGTGCGCGCCCTTGAAGCGCTGCAGCGGCCGCAGCTCGCCATCGTAGACGTAGATATCGCCTGCCGCCGTCGCCGCAGCGACCAGGCCGCCCGCAGACGCCAGACAAGTAATGCTTTTGCCGGCCAGGTGCTGCATGCGCGACACCTCGCCCTCGTGCGCGCCGGAAACGGCCGCCAAAGCCACGACCGGCGTCTGTTTCGGCCGATTGATGGCGCCTACGAGCTGCGAGTTGCTGGCAAACGCCACGCGGGTCCACACTGCCGATTTCAAAGTGACCGGCACCTCGACAATGGCCCGCTTCTTGCCCTCGCGCGCGTCAAACACCACGATTTCCTTGGGCGTGGCCACCGCCAGCAGCGAGCCGTCGGGCGAAAACGCCGCGTCGTTGGTTTCCCCGGCAACATGCCACACAGTGCGGCTGTCTTTGCGGTCGGCGACATAAACGCCGCCGCTGCCGCCGTCGGCCACCGCCGCCACGAGCTCGTCCGACACCGCAATTGCTTTTTGATACACCTCGGGGTTGGTTGTGCCAAACAGGTCCACGGCGTCCTTTTCAACAAGATCGCTGCCAATGACCCGCAAGTGCCGGTTTTTCCCGGCCTTGATGGCTGCCTCGCCGCGGTTGGCGCCCGCGTAAATCGTGCCGTCGCCGGCAACCGCCAAACACGTTGGATTGTCTTCGTCGCTGGCCAACGTCTGCTCGGCCACAACCTCTCCGGTGAGAATATTAAGGGCAGTCAGTTTGTTCTGCACGCCATGGTTGCCTTCACCGCCGCCGCCACCCACAATCAGCGTCGTGGGCTCTGAAAACGCCGCCGCATACAGCGGATAGCCTGTGGAGATCATTACTAACGACAGGCGGAACCACCGGGTTACGCATGGTGATTAGAGTGCGCTCCCGAGGAGATGCTATGGGGAGGTCTAGAGTCTGTCCTTGTTTTGGGCATTTGGAAATTTGAGATATTTCGTATTTTGAATTTCGGGATATTTCGCTTCCCGTAACTGGGTTTTATGACTTGGTTACTCGCTTCGTATCACTATATCGCTGGACTGCACTACTATTCATTAGACTGCACTAGACTGCACTCTATATCCGACCAGACTGCATTGGGCAGACTTCTAAACAGATTACTGTAAACCGACTACTATAAAGAGATAAAGAGGCTATAAACAGGCTATACACATTTTACTCTAATATACAGACTATAATAAACACACTGGGCAGCTAGATTATGAGACACGGGTTTCTCCCCGACCCGGGTCATCACTCATCAATGAACGTTCTCTCCATCCAGAGCCATGTCGTCCATGGCTATGTCGGCAATAGAGCAGCTACTTTCCCCCTACAACTACGCGGATGGAACGTCGATGCCCTCAATAGCGTCATGTTTTCCAACCATACTGGCTATGGCTCGTTTGCAGGCACAAGAACGTCCGCTGATGACCTGAAAGCCATCTACGACGGCCTCTGCAAAGTCGACTTCAAGTATAATGCGCTTTTGACCGGCTATGTACCTTCGCCCGAGGCAGCCAAGCAGGTGGGCGAAATTGGCATTGACTTGAAAAATCGGTTCCCGGACCTCGTGTGGCTTATGGACCCTGTCATGGGCGACGAGGGAAAGCTGTATGTGAGCCCCGAAGTGGTTCCCATCTATCAAAACACTCTGAAAAGCGGAGCCGTCACTCTGATCACTCCAAACGGTTTTGAGGTAGAGACATTGACCGGCATCAAGCTCACGTCGCACGACGCAGTGCTGCAGGCCCTGCAGGTGCTGCATCGCGACCTCAAGGTGCCCAACGTCGTGATCTCCTCGGTGGTGCTAGACGATAAACTGCTGGCCATCGGATCTTCGGGCGAGAAGCCGTTTGTGGTTGAACTTAAACGGATCCCGTCCTACTTTAGCGGTACGGGCGACTTGTTTGCCGCCCTGCTCCTAGACCGCTTCTACTACTTTAAAGACAAGCCCGATGGCCTGGCCCATGCTACCGCCGCAGCCTTGGCGTCCGTCAAATACGTGCTGGAAGCTACCTACAACTATACCAGCACCAACGGCATTGTTGGCCGCCGCGGCGACGCAAACACTATGCAGCATATGGAGCTGCGGCTCATCGACTGTCGCCGCGAGCTCATGGACGGCTCAGCAGAGCTCCCTTACGAGTATTTCTGATTCTCTCTCTAGACTATTTGCATCACTCTTCTTTCTCTGTTCACCTCATTCTTCTCCGGGTACTTCGGAATAATTATCATAAGTCTGCTCCGGGCAGTCGAGAACCTTTGTCCATAACCTATAAATGCTATATTTTTATACAATTCCTTTGTCTGATTATACAACCGCCGGCTTGATCGCCCATTTTTCTTAGCCGCAAAACTCTGTGCCCGGATTCACGCGGTCCCCAAGCGTACACCCGTCTTGCAGCCATTAGCGGCTTCTTGTAAATATATCTTATCCGTACATGCCATCATTTAGTGCTCTCATGACACCCACGGAGATGCCAAGATTAGCCAAGTGTTGTGGCTCTCTAGCGAGGTCTGGGCATGCCTCGGTCCCAAAGCCTAAAGAGGCGAAGTCGATCAAGCGATCGAGCATGGGTATTGGGCTGTGCTCTGCCCCGCATGCACGATCATGCGGACAACCATGACTCAATTGGGCTTTGTGGGTTTGGTCGACGCTCCTGATCGAAGTCGAGCGTGTGCCTCTAAAAAGTTATATATAGCAGCCAGATCGCGGAATGATTCGAGAAGAAAAGCTAAGACGTCTAAATCTGTTGAACGTGCCGGTGCGAGCTGTCCAGGCAAAAGTTTTTTCCGAAACGCTCGATTCCGGACTCGCTAGCCAACCCCACATTGCATGCAGGGCCGACAGATGATAGTCCCTTAAACTTTCTGGCCGCAGTCTAACAGCGGCAACATGGAGCATGGGTAAACCTAGTTTAAACACTGCTGTCGGTGCTACTGATGTACCTTTCTTTGGTCTGGAACATGACTGAAGGACGTAGCTTCACGCGACACGGTAACGCCTTCGCCAGAAACCCTACCTCTAAGTATACATAGTCGTTAAAATAAGAGCAGGGGCGTCGTGACCCTTGCAATTGTTATATGTTGTTAAAAAAACTCGCTTTCTTTTTATCGGCGTTCACTTGTGTTGTGTCTCAAGGGATACTCAATTTGCCCATCAAGGGCACGCGTACCCACGTTCCTCGGTTTGAACGACACGAGGGCCTCCTCCGTAGAACAGCCGAGTTTTCTTTGACCAACCTCCTTGTCTACTATGAGATTGAGCTTGAAATCGGCACTCCAGCCCAGACTGTTGGGTTCACTATCGACACGGGATCGAGCGATTTGTGGGTCATGGACTCGTCAAACCCTTATTGCGCAAAATCCGACAACCAGCGCGCTGAGGGATCTATCAATTGCACCGAATCTGCCATTTTCGACTCCAACAGCTCATCGACTTTCACTGAGGACAAACAAAACCTTTTCAACATCACCTACGGAGACCGCAGTTTTGCCAAAGGGCACTACGCAACCGATAGCATAAAGTTCGGAGACCAGACGCTGAAGAATGCCAACTTTGCGTTAGCTCTACAGGCCAACTCAACCATAGCCGTGTTCGGAGTCGGGCCGGTGGCTGGCGAGGCTAGCGTAACAAACTTTGACGAGAATGGCTCCCCGGAGAACGCCTATTTCAACGTACCGGCGCTCCTCAAAAACCAAGGAATCATTGACGTGGCAGCGTACTCGCTTTGGCTCAACGATCTCAATGCCTCCGAGGGCCAAATCCTATTTGGAGGCGTCGATCATGCCAAGTATATTGGCACGCTGCAACTGGTGCCGATGGTGGCTAGATATTTCGTTTCCGATGCCTCTGAGGATGCCCATCCAGGGCTGCGGGACCGTGCGCAGCAAATCCAACGGGAACAGCCATATGTGATGCTTCATCATGTCTACTTGTACAATGGAGCAGGAAAAGCTGGCTTGCTGGCGGACATAGGCATGCCAGCTCTTCTCGATTCGGGTACCACGCTCAGTTTTCTGCCCAGTAATATTATCACGAACCTTGCCAGATCCATTGGAGCCAGCTACAATTCAGAAGCAGAGCGGTATCTGACATACTGCGATGTCCAAGGTGGTCTAGCTTTCGATTTTTCAGGGGTTCTAATAACCATCCCATATGAGCAGTTTTTGATTCCTGCTATCTCGTCGTCCGGCGAGCCTGCCACGTCAAATGGAAGGAGCATTTGCTTGCTCCCGGTCTCTACCACCACGAAAAGGATAATCCTCGGCGACGTTATTCTGCGATCAATGTACTGCGTGTTTGACAACGACAACTTCGAGGTCGCTCTCGCAAATACCCGTTTCAATGCTTCCGACAGCAACGTGGAGCCGATAAGCAATGAGGTTCCAAGCGCAAGTTCGGCACCCTCGTACTCTTCAACATCAACCCACCAGCGAAACACTGCCTGGGTCGTCAGCTCCCAAGACTACACGACTAGTCTCGCGCTCGCAAGCTACGGCTCTGAAGACGGTACTTCACTGCCTGGCAGATCAACCTATCCAACTCTTAGTGAAGCCGCACACACTATCCCAAGTGTGTCTACGCCTGCGGGCTCAGAGGTAGACGCTGCCATTGGTGACGACGGAGACACAACCATTTTTGCAGGAGCAACGGAAGCCTCGCCAACATCAAGATCTGTTTCGAGGACATCATCGACCACTACACCAACACGCTCTTCCACATCTAGAACATCCACACGACCCACCTCGTCGAGAGCATCAGCATCCCGCATTCCCATTATAGTATCGACCGTATCTACGAGCTCCAATGCCGGGGCATTGGGCTCCAGAGGGGATACAACCGAAAATGGCAGAACAAGCATTGGAGGCAGCAACGGACAAAAAAATCATGCCACAGCCCTGAGTGCTGGCAGCTTCTACTTGATGCCACTGGCAATTGTGATGATCGTGTTATGATAACTCCGTGCCAAGATCCCACTGATGCTATTTAGGTAGTCCAACTAACCCGTAGTCACCATACCTTCCTTTCTGCAGAGTGGACTCCCGAATGCACATGGAAGTAGAGCAGATGCCACTATTATCATGCTACCACTTCGGTAAACCAATCACAGAGGCCATGGTTCCACGTGGTACGGTCTGCAACACCATGCTTAGCATGCAGGATAGCCGTCCTGTTCGAGCCTGTGATAGGGATGGGGTTCCACAAGGTCTTGGCATTGAATACCAATGCTAGTGATAGAGTACAACGAATTCGTTCCCAATGGCTGTTTTCATCTGTCTAATTTATAGGCAGGCTATCCCAGTCATATTTTCTAGTCTGTGGTCTATTCTCAAGTCAACGACCACACTGAGATCTGCGATTTGCCAAGAATCTAGACCTAAATCACCCGTAAGCATGAACCAGCATTATCTGGAGATATCTGCAAACCACCATTCTTGGAACCCTCTATTTTAACTACTCAATTGGTGGCAGAATCAGCAATGAACTCACCAGTATTATCTCTTGTAAATATGGCTCACTTTAGTCCACTGCTTCACGCTCAGCCTCCGAGGCGGAGTACCCTACCAGAGCCAATCAAGAAACTGTACAAGGGGGTATAGGCATGTTGCCGCCCCTCACGTCGCCCTGCATCTGCAGATCCAGATCTGAACGTCATTGGCCCTTGATCGGGTTAGGGCAGATCGGAGATTGGCAGTTCAAGCGGAACACAAAGACCTATGCACACAGCTATTTAACTATGAATCGGTTCAAAGACCATTTTAGCATTGAGTGCTACTTTCATAAGCCATTACCTCCAAATAATTCCTTCCAAGGCTCTGCACCGCCAACTAAAGAGAGGTAGATGCATCTACCCCACATTTCAAGCGAAACCTACAGATAAGATGATCTGCACAAAACTGGCACTAATCCATTCGTTTGGCCCAAAAACAAGGGTCTATTCTCAACCAAATACTTTCAAATCCGCAATAATAATTGATTGACCAGTGTATGGTGAGTAGCTTACCGCTCCGCCCCTGCCAAGACCTTGAGGCTCACCTTGCAGGCAGGTTTCGTTTCGAACCCTGCGCCCACGCTATGCCTCTGCCCACTTATATATGAGCTCGGAGGCTTGGCCCCGGCTACCACAGCATGACTCCTTCCAAATCTTTTCTTCTTCTTCTGTCGGCATTGATAACAGTGGTCGACGCGGGAACGCTTAGCCTCCCTTTCAAAGGCTCACGTACCAATCTCCCTCGGTTCGAACGGCATGAGCAGCTACTGGCCCGTGCGACATCGGAGTTTCGTCTTCTGAACCTTCTGACCTACTACGAGATCACTCTCGACATTGGTACCCCATCACAGAAGGTATCCTTTACCATTGATACAGGCTCCAGTGATCTCTGGGTCATGGATGGTTCAAATCCTTATTGCGCTTCATCTTCCAGCCAGTTGAATTCGGGCTATATCAACTGCACTGAACGCCCTACTATCTTCAATTCTCAAGACTCGTCTAGCTTCAAAGCGACTGAGGATAATTATTTCAACATCTCCTACTACGACTTGACTTTTGCCGACGGATACTTTGTTACCGATGATATAAAGTTTGGCGATGACACTTTGTCCGCTGCCAACTTTGCCCTCGCAACTGAAAGCAATTCCTCCATTGCAGTATTTGGAGTTGGGCCTGTGGCCGGTGAGAGCACAGTGACGAACTACACGAGTGATGGCGAGCCCGTCAATGCATATCCCAACATTCCAGAACAGCTCAAGACACAGGGTCTGATCGACACGGCCGCCTACTCATTGTGGCTCAATGATTTGTATGCTGCAGAGGGAGAGCTATTGTTTGGTGGTGTGGACCACGCCAAGTATGTCGGGACCCTTCAGCTGGTCCCCATGGTTGCCGGCTACATTATTACTGATTCGGACGAAAGAAGATATCCGGGCATTCGTGAGGAAATCCAAAGCCGTGAGAAGGATCTACCCTTCGTCATGCTGCACAACATCTATCTTTACAACGACGAGGGAAAGGCTGGTCTTCTGGCATCTTTGGGAGTTCCGGCTCTACTGGACTCCGGGACTTCGCTGAGCTATGTTCCAAATAGTGTGCTAACCGCTATGGTCGGGACGCTCCTTGCCGAGTACAACGCTAACGTCGATGGATATGTGACTTACTGCGATGTCGAGGGAGGACTGGCCCTTGACTTTTCTGGGGTCATTATCACTGTGCCTTACAGCCAATTCCTCATCCCTCTACTGGCTACTGACGGCACTCCTATCACCGTGAGATCGGGTAGACCCGTCTGTTTGCTTCCCATGGTGAGTAACCCTGGTGTTCTTATTCTTGGCGATGTCATTATGCGGTCGATGTACTGTGTCTTCGATAATGACAACTTCCAAGTCGCCATCGCTAACACCCGCTTCAATGTCACTGAGTCCGACGTGGAGTCCATCGGCAGCGATGGCATCCCGAAAGCATCTTCGGCTCCTTCTTATTCCTCCACGTCTACTGCTCAGACCTATTCTTGGCAATATGTGGTAGCTGAAGACTACACAAACGACATTGACCTTGTTACGACAAACAACGTAGGCAGTGGTGGGTTCGCCGGTCGGTCACTTTTTGTGGAGACGTCCACGCCTCATGCATCCCAACGCTCTCTCTCGAGATCAACTCGATCAACAACGAGCCGGACTCGATCCAGCGCGGGCTCAGCGATCGCTCGTTCAACCACCTCCCGTTCAACCACTTCACGTTCCACGACTTCGCGATCATCGACCGTGAGACCCACTACGACAACATCAGCTGCAACCGACTCGGATAACTCAGGCCTGCTGCTAGGTGCCGAAACCTCTACCGGCTCTGGGGGAGCTGGTACTTCCTCCTTCAATTCTCCCTCTGCATCGATCCGAACCACTACTGTTGGTAACGCAGGTGGGGTGGTAAGCGCGGGTGCGCTGCTGTCGCTTCCACTAGCTATTGTGCTCTTCCTGTAAGATAGCATATTTCATTAATATTAAATTTTTTTTTTTTGACCATTCCAAGAATGATTGGCGGTCTCAGTAAGGCATATGCATGTTAACTATGAGCCACAGGTGTGTACGTTACTAGCGTCCACTGTTGCACTTGCTTACTAACTCAACGGTTGTACTTCTACTAATGTACTTTCACTAATGTACTTCCACTAATGGACTTCCACTAGTGTACTTCCACTGATGTACTTCCACTAGTGCACTTCCACTGATGGGCTTTCACTGCTGTACACCCACTGTTGTACCGACTGTTGTAGTCCCACTGTCCCACTATTGTAATCCCACTGTTGTGTAGTCCCACTGTTGCAGTCCCACTGTTGTAATCCCACTGTTGTAGTCCCACTGTGGTAATCCGACTGTAGTAATCCAACAGTTGTAATCCCACAGTTGTAGTCGCACTGTCGTACGTCTTGCTTATTAGTTATTAGTTTTCACTGTTGTACCACTAAGTTAGCACGAGGATCAGAACTTTTCCTTGAATAAACTATCATTATAGACAACCATATCAATTCAAACTCTGAAAATCCTAGACTTCTCTCACAAAGTCTGCGGGAATGCATTGGGCTCAGCCTCGAGCAGCGAGCTCAGCCACAGACAAGCGAGCAGGAACGCCCTTACCTTTGCCAGTGAAATCACAGAGGCATCGCTACTTGATAGAGGTAAGAGAAGCAATTGGGCTCTTGGCGGTTATTTCCTTTAGCTAGTGCCTGTGGTTGCTGAGATTTTTAAAACACAGCACCCCGAACTCAGCGTCTAGGGGCTGAACTTCCGGAGGGCCTGCTGTGGTCTCATCGAGCAACTCGACAAGGGTACTGGCAATAATTTGCCCCATATGCGAGACCGTGCAGGGAACTGTGCAGGTCCAGATCTTGATAGACGTCATCGGGCTGCTAACCGGGCAGGGGTTGCGCTAGATCGGCAACATTGAGCGAACAAAAATTAGCTGTAAACATAGCAATTGACACACTGACACACATTGATCGTGCCAGGCAAATAATCCAGGGATACAGGATGTGTTATATGAGTCTTTAGCTTGATTAGAGCGGGTTACTACACCGCTTGAGATTTGATGTTGGACTGCCCCGCATGTGGAGCGATCTCGCCGATCGCAGTAGGGTGCATGAGATATTCTTCGACCGGGCATCAAAGGAAGGCAGGATATCAAAATATTCTAGATTTACAAACGAAGAACCACCGATGAGCAAGAACGACCCGGTTTTGGTCGTCAGAATGATCGCGTTGCTTTTGCCAAGACCTAGCGGTTTCCGCTTCAGGTATCGCCCCTGAAACCCTGCGTCCACGCCATGGTACCTGCCAATACTTTAGCCTATGATCGGAGCCCCGTAAAAGTCCCGTAAAACTCCATGAACCTGAACAATTATATTTCCGCTTTTATTGCTTGCGCATCTCTAGTCGCTGCGGGCACTGTTAACATACCCCTCAAGGGCACTCGTACTAATGTTGCACATTTCCAGCGACATGAGCAGCTTCTGGCCCGTCGGATGTCAGAAACGCGGTTGCAGAATATGTTGACCTACTATGAGCTTGAGCTAGAGATCGGCACTCCGGTTCAAACCATCTCGTTTGTGATTGATACAGGCACTAGTGATACATGGGTCATGGATGCCTCTAACCCTTACTGCTCAACCTCATCTCGGGACATTGAAAACGGAGACTCAATCAATTGCACCGAGAACCCCGTAACGTTCAAGTTCAAGGACTCATCAACGTTCAATGGAGATGAGGATAAACCGTTTGAATGGATTTATCCTCCGTTCAATCCTGCTAGCGGATACTATGCCACCGATGATATTCAATTCGGCGAGGGAACACTGGAGAATGCCGTGTTTGCCTTGGTCACTGAAACGAATGCCTCCAGACCCGTGCTTGGATTGGGCCCGATCGCTGGAGAAGCCAGTGTAACAAATTTCACCGAAGATGGCAAGCCTGTCAACACTTACGACAATATTCCTGCACTACTCAAGGAACAGGGTCTGATCGATTCTGCCGCCTATTCTTTGTGGCTCAATGATTTAAATGCTGCCGAGGGTCAGCTGCTGTTTGGTGGAGTGGACCACTCCAAGTACGTTGGCACATTGCAACTTGTTCCCATGGTGCCTCCACAAGTTATCACCGATGAAACTGAGGAAGAATACCCTGGAACACGCGAGCTGCAATACAACCAAGAGGCAGTAGTGCCGGCGATCATGCTGCATAGTCTTTACTTGTACAATGGCGAAGGAAAAACGGGACGCGTAGCTTCGCTGTCGGTACCTGCCGTTCTTGACTCCAGCGCTTCGAACAGCTACGTACCCCTGGATATTTTCGACGCGATCAAAGACTCAATGAACGCATCATTACATTATGGCTTGGATGCGTATGTTGTTGAGTGTGATCTCGAGGGCGGGTTTGCTTTTGACTTTTCGGGAGTCATTATCACCATTCCTTTCAGTCAGTTTAGTCTACCTGTCAACGGGGGCGATATGGTATCTCTTGATGGAAACAACGGTAAGCAGCTGTGTCTATTACCTCTTGAAAGATCCTACGGCAATACTTTTGTCCTGGGAGATGTTATTCTGCGGTCCATGTATTGTGTATTTGACAACGATAACCATCAAGTTGCCATTGCCAATACTCGCTTCAACGTTACTGACAGCAATGTGGAGTCGATCAAGGACAGCATCCCGAGTGCCAGCTCGGCGCCGTCTTACTCTTCTACTTCATTTGCTGAAATTTCTAGCGCGACATCGTTGGCCAAGGGTGACTATACCAGCGAGCTATCTCTTGTGACAACCAGCAATGTGGGCACGGGTACTGTTGCAGGCCGCCCAGTACCAGCGGTCACCACCTGTGTTGTGGAGGGATCGACAGGGTGCGATTTCGGGCCGCGGCCGACTACCAGCCGGTCGAGCCGGTCAAGCGGCCGGCTCAGTCGATCTACCAGTAGCCGTTCTACGAGCCGGCACCTAACCAGCCGATCTAGTAGAGTCAGATCTTCGAGGATTCTGTCCTCGTTTGCGCGGTCGTCAGGTATCCAGGTGACCATTATCCGCAGCTCTCCGGCACCATCAGCTTCTACTACTGCAGAGGCCAACGAGGAGGCTACTGCGGCTATTGACGTAGACGCGGCGTCTACCGAGATCGGCTCTGCGTCTGAGCCCCCGCAAGGATCTGAGCCCCTGTCTGCGTCCGCAGCAGCATCCGGGTCGGCCTCCGGGTCGGCATCTGCGACCGAGCAAGGCAATTCGGGATCTGCTGTTGGAGTGGGATTACTCCTTGCGTTTCCACTGGCAGTTTTTATGCTGCTATGAAGGGTATAGGTATTTAATGTAAGGCTCATGCAGTTCGAGGCTGCAGAGGCGACTTAAGTGGTGCCTACATGTGATACCTGCCAACAGAAAGCTGTAAACAAACCACTTCCAAGCCCCTGCAAAAGCGGCAACTGTGGCTGTACAGGGTTCCTTTGCCGATGATAAGGCGAGCTACCCTTGACAATATTATGTAGCCTAAAATAGACCAATTGCATACTGCGATCTTCGGTAACCCCCGATCTTTACAGCCCCTATTAGTTCGAATCACCGGGCCGACTCCAAAGGGGTACACTTAAATTGGAAAAACTACACCAACGTTTTTCGTCGGCTATGTAAGGATGCAAAATGAACGAGCCAATCGGATGCTGTATGCTAGGCAGCTCCCCACTCGATACTGCAAGAGCTGCAGGCGCACATGCGTGGTAATATGGGCTGATAGTCCTTCATTGGCTGGACAGGGGTTGGGTTTACGTCATGAGTTGACCGCGCCTGAGTGAGGGGTAGCTCCTTGCCGTCGAAGAGGCTATAGGGGTTGCGCAAGGGACTATAAAACTCTCCAAAAATCTGTGGCCGTATTCCTACCCGGAATGATCAAGGCCCGCACGACTAACCTGCTGCCAAGACTAGAACTCGCAGGTAATGGGCCTACGCGATCTCTCGAAAAAACCCTGCAGCCACGTCCAACCCCAACCCTGCATATAACCACGAGGCTCCTTCACCTGCAGGCCAGCCTTCAAATAGCGGCCGATTCCCCCCCACGGACTTTCACCCTCCCGCCATGGTTTCCACCAAGTCTGTGATTTCCGTTGCTGCCTTGGCCTCTCTTGTGTCTGCGGGTACTCTGCACATTCCTTTCAAGGGTGTTCGCACTAGCCAGCCTCGATTCGAGCGTCATCAAGCGCTGGTGAGACGCATGTCGGAAATGCCGCTGGAAAACCTCCTAGTTTATTACGAGGCCACCTTGGAAATCGGCACTCCGTCCCAGGAACTCACTTTTACCATTGATACAGGTTCTAGTGATTTGTGGGTCATGGATGCGTCCAACCCTTACTGTGCCAGCTCTGCAAGTGACCTCGACAACGGTTACATCAACTGTAGTGCAGTTGGCGGCACTTTTGACTCCAGCAAGTCCTCGAGCTTCGAAGCAAACGAGAGTTTCCCCTTTAATATCACCTACGGTGACAACTCGTTTGCAAACGGCTACTACTCCACTGATACTGTCAAAATTGCCGGCTCTTCGCTCGACAATGCCATTTTTGCGGTGGCCACTGAGTGCAATTCCTCCGTCACTGTGTTTGGAATTGCTCCTGTGGCCGGCGAGGCTTCTGTTACCAACTTCACTTCCGACGGTGCGCCCATTGGCTCCTACAACAACATCCCGGCCATGCTCAAGGAGCAGGGCGTCATCGACTCGGCCGCCTACTCGTTGTGGCTCAATGATCTGAATGCTGCCGAGGGATCGGTGCTGTTTGGCGGTGTGGACCACTCCAAGTATGTGGGCACTCTGCAGCTGGTGCCCATGGTCTCGGGCTACTTGATTTCCGACGAACAGGCGGAAGAGAACCCCAGCGCTCGCGAGACTACCCAGAACCTACAGCCGTACCAGCCGTTTGTGATGCTCAACGGTATCTACGGCTACAACAGCAACGGTGAAGCTGGACAGATCGTTGATATGGCCCTACCGGTCCTTCTGGATAGCGGCACTTCGCTGAGCGTGTTGCCCACCGACTTCATCGAGGCCATTGCCGGTACCATTGGTGCCGAGTATAGCTCGAGTGTGGGCCTTTACATCACTTATTGCAACACCGAAGGTGGTCTTGCTCTCGACTTTTCGGGCGCGCTGATCACCGTGCCGTATTCCGAGTTTTTGGTTCCCTTAGTCGCCGATGATGGCACTCCCGTCACCACCAAGACCGGCCAAGCTGTTTGCCAGGTTCCTATGACGCCCGGTTCCGAGGAACTGATTCTGGGTGACGTGTTTCTGCGCTCCATGTACTGCGTGTTTGACAATGACAACTTCCAGGTGGCCATTGCCAACACCCGGTTCAACACCACCGATACCAACATCGACTCCATCAGCGGTAGCATCCCCAGCGCCACCAAGGCCGCATCTTACTCGTCTACGTCCAGTGATAATAGCTACTCGGCCAACATTCTGGGCTCCAGCGACTACACCACGACGCTGGCACTGGTCACCGCCAGCAATGTCGGCTCGGCCACTGCTAAGCGGTCGCACATTGCCAGCGAGACAGATGCCGTGCTGTCGGGCACCGAGCTATCTGGTGACCTTTCCTCGGTCAGCGGCGGTGGCACGGGCGCCGTTACTGGCAGCGGCTCTGTGACCCACACCGGCCGGGCGACCACCGCAGCCACTGCCACTGGGGGTGGTGCCGGCATTGGTTCCGCTGGCACCTCCTCTGGTAGCCACTCTGGCTCTAGCGCTTCTGGCTCCGGCGCCTCTGGCTCCTCATCGAATAAGAACGCTGGCCTGGCTCTCGGCGTCGGCAGCATGATCGCTCTTCCTTTGGCCCTGATGCTAATTTAGACTATAGATTGTTTAGACCAATAGACTGTTTTGCTGTAGTTTCAGCTCTATGGCAATGACTGCTTCTCTGCTTCTCATTATGGGGCAACTGAGTAGCACTATTGTCGTCGAAGGCCAGCTACTCATCCAGAGGCAGGCACATAGAAGCGGGCCCATAGAGACAAGCCATAGAGGCATCTTGAATTTACAAACAGTCGGAGAATTAAACTATAAGACATTTTTTTCAATAAATACGCTAGAACTAGAAGTCAATGTGGACTGCGCGGCGGTGGCCGGGGTTGGCGTAAGTGCCATTAGAGACCACAGACGAACTGAGCACGATCGCAGAGGGGGTGCTGGAGGCAGCGCTGGCAGAGCTGGTGATGCTCGATAAGTCGCTGGATGCGCTAGGCTCGGCGCTGGAGACAGCAGAGGCCACCGCACTAGGCGCACTGGTCACAGCACTGGAAGCAGCAGTGGGTGCGCTTGATGCAACGGCGCTAGACACATCGGAAGCGCTAGCGCTGGCCGACGGCTCGGCACTGGCAGCGCTGGATGCAGCAGACGACACAACACTAGCGGAGCTCGCAGCGCTAGGAGCCGGTGCCGAGCTGGCGGCAGATGCCGAGCTGGGCTCGACCGAGCTTGCCAAAGGAGCCGAGCTAGCGGCGGAAATGGCAGCAGAGCTGATGGCCGAGCTGACGTCCGAGCTGGTAGCAACGGCTGCCGAGACCGCCGAGCTGGCGTCCGACGAAACGGTGCTGGAAGGAGCAGCCGAAACGGCAGAGCTGATGTCCGAGCTGACAGCCGAGCTGATGTCCGAGCTGACAGCCGAGCTGACAGCCGAGCTGGCAGCAGAGACAGCGGCGCTGATATCCGTAACGGAGCTGGCGGAAGCGGTCGCGGTGGCAGAGCTGAAGTCCGAAGTCAAGTTGGCAGCGGCAGAGGCGGAAGCAGAGGCGATGCTGGCAGCGCCAGGAGCAACGCGGCCAGCGCCAGTTGTAGAAGCAGTAGCGTTGGTGAGGCTCGAGATATCAGACGAGACATCTCCAGGCACGGTAGTGGGCACGGTCGTAGTGAGCACGGTGCCGTTGGTGGTCAGAGTCACTGTGGCCAGAGTAGTGTGCCAGTTCGTGGTGGTGTTGGCAGGGTTGGTGGCCGTGACGATGACGTCCGGAACAGAGGCAGTATCCCACACCGTCAACGTCGAGTCGGGCTCAGACGTGGTGTAGGTGCTGTTGGCAGAAGTCACCACAGACGTGGAGTAGTGCGTAGACAGAGAGCCGGTCTCGGTAACGGCAGTGGTGTAGACCTGACCATCAGAAGTGTAGGTCTTGATGGTGGTGTGCAGCAGCGTGGTGGTGCTGGCAGTACCCTGGTCAGTAACGTAGACCACCGGAGTAGGAGCGGTCGACCACAGAGTGAGGGTCGAGTCTTCCTCAGAGGCAGAAGCAGGGGTGGACGAGCCATAGTCAATCGACCGAGTCACAGTCACAGGAATAGTGAGAGTGGTGGTCGAAGTGCCCTCCACAGAAGTCGACAGCGACTGGGTCGTGTAGACGTTGGCACTGGTACCGGCAGAAGTAGCACCAGCAGCCACGGGAGCAGCCGCGGCGGTCTTAGAGCCAGAAGTACCAGCGGTGCCAGCAGGAGTGCCAGAGTGCACCACCTCACTGAGAGAAGTGGAAGTAGCCGGCTCAATGCGGGTAGACGACCCATCCTGCACGGTGCGAGTGTATTCGTGCAGCGAGGTCAGAGTCTCGGTCCAGCAATCGGTTGACGAGGCGGAAGCATCGACAGGAGCCTGTGACTGGGGTGCTGCGGGAGCAGTAGAGCCAGGAGTGCCGGCAGCGGCCGTCGAGACGGCGTTGGCCGAGACAGTGTTGGGCGAGACGGTGTCGGGCGAGACGGTATTGGGCGAAACGGTGTTGGCCGAGACAGCGTTGGCCGAGCCAGCGTTGGCCGAGCCTGCCGCTGCGGCGGTTGCTGTGGAAACCGAATCCGGGGAAGTGGTTGTTGATGCCTGCGAAGGAGTGACAGTCACAGTCTGCTGCTGGCCGGCGCCAACATTTACAACCGGATATGTGCTCGGAGTAGCCGACGAAGGAGCAGGGCAGACACCGTCAGTAACGGTAACCACCACCGTGTGGTGGAGGGCCGGGTCTTTGTATTCCTGGGCGAGGGCGCCTGCTCCAAGGGCGAGGGCGAGAATGGACGAGGCGGACGAACGCATGTTTCAATAACGAGTGTTTTAGGCACTGGAAGGACCGTTCGGAGTACAGGATCTGAGACATGCATCTCTTATATAGTTATGTACTTGAGCACGGACAAACCAGCCACAGATGGTGCGTTTACCAGCCACTGGCTGGTCCAGGCTGGGCGATGCTGGGCCAAATCTTCCCAATTGGGTAAAGAAGTGGCGGGTCCGCATGCAAAGGGTTAGGAGCTTAGCCACCCATGACGGGGGTTGGTAGTGGCCGAGACCCGGTCACATCAGCAAACTGACCCTTACTCAGCAATGTGTACGATTATGCGCCAAGACATCAGTTCCTGCCCGAGAACCACCCCGGCCTCCGGTGACATAAGCAGCATTCCGAGTTGGCCTGGCCTGAGCATGCCTGGAGAACCCCTGCCCCTTCCCTCGAACCGGTAATTGCTGTGGCTGAATCAGCCCGTATCCATAACAAATCCGGGGGTGTTGACCCGACCACGCAACCCTGGCGCCCTAGCATGGCTACCATGGGGCCCCTGGCACCCCCTTTCCAGCGCCTTTCGAGCCCCTTGCGAAGCTTTTAGGGATAAAAAATAGTTGCCAGAGTAAATTCGTGATGGCAATGAATTAAGAATTATACAGAGGATATCTAGCGATACACATGGCTTTAATTTTTCAAAGGAATGTTGCTCAGATCGCTGCAACTGATTGAGCTGCCAAATTTATCGCAAAGGGCCCATGCGGGTTACCGCAGCGGCTTGCAGGGCGGTATTTTTAGAACATATTGCTCAAGTCAGGAAACGAGGTATGTTATGATTCGAATGTGTTTCAATATATGAATTTGAGTTCAGCTGCAAGAACCTGATATTTTTAAACTAGGTTGGAAAGCCTGAGATGCTCAATAAGTTTAGCGGTGTTGACCCGAGTTATAAATAGAAACAAGAATCTGTTCGAGAGCGTGGGCTAGGGCAGAAAACGTGGTGGGCAGGATTCGGCATCCTCTACGACTCCTTTGTTACATTCAGACAATAAGTCTAGTATAGCGAGTCCATTGAAGCTGGCCAAGGGTAGGTCTGGAAAGGGGTTCAAAAGGCATGTTAAATGCCGCTTTGCGGAACCTTTTTCCGGGCTGGCATGCCCATGTTGAGGGCAAAAAATTCCTTCGATTACCCGATGCGTCATCGTACATCGAGATCAGTAAGATATGCATGCCACATGCGGCATCAAAAAAGGGGGTGCCCACCCCTTGGATCGCTATATAAAGGGGGTGACCCCCCCTTGAGGAAAGTATCAACCAGCTTTTTTCCTAATGTACTCTTTCTTTGCCGCTGCTGCCCTTCTCGCTGTCCCCGCTGCCGCTCAGTTCACCAACTCGAGCGCCATTGCCGACTCCACTGTTACCACTGTCGTGACTGCTCTGACCACTTACTGCCCCGAGCCCACTGAGATTACCACTAACGGTAAGACCTACACTGTGACCGAGGCCACTACTCTGACCATCACTGACTGCCCCTGCACCATCACCAAGACTCCTGCTGCTCCTACCGTTAAGCCTACCGAGGCCGGTAACGCTACCACCGTCACCACCGTTGTCACTGCTCTGACCACCTACTGCCCTGAGCCCACTGAGCTGACCACCAACGGCAAGACCTACACCATCACTGAGCCTACCACTCTGACCATCACTGACTGCCCCTGCACTCTGACCCACGTCAGCTCTGCTCCTGCCGAGACCTCGCCCACCTGCATCTCTGCCTCGACCACTGGCCCTGCCGCCTCGCCCGCCGAGTCGTCGCCCGCCAAGTCGTCTGCTCCCGTTGTTGCTCCTTCTGAGGCTGCTTCCACCTCGGGTGTTGTCCCTGCCAACGGTGCTGCCAACCAGCTGGTTGGTGCCGGTGCTCTGATTGCCGGTGCTGCTGCCCTGCTGCTGTAAATTAATTGACGTGCAGTTTATTTTGTATTATATGTGTATAATTAACCACTAATTCCCTTTTTTCGCTTTATTCTCCGCTGCTTTTACTCCTACTGCTTTACTGCTAGTCGTTTACTACTACTCTTTTCCTCCGACTCCTTGATGGGTTGCCCGGACAACAGAGGGGTTGGCTAGGCGATCCTAAATTGGATTTTGAACCGCGCAGAACCCGTGCCCTCGAGGGATCTGACGATGCCGGTTGCAGACGACCGCTGACTGCTTACGAGATCTGACGACTTTGGCGACCTCGAGGGCCCCGGCGGCGGGAGACAACCCATCGATGACTAATCAAAAAGCTGCATCCTTGGGACCATGCAACCCTCCCCCCCACTAACCCCACATATGGATCTCGACAAATTGAGGTCTCAAAGCGAATGGCCTACTGTTGCCGACGCCGCCAGCAGCATCCTCCAAAATGAACCCGACAATGTCACTGCAAAGGTGGCGTCCGTGGAAGCCCGCACCTACGCCGCGCTGGCCAATGCCGGCCTTTATTCCACCGACAACCTCAGTAAGATTGGCGACCCCACTGTGCCGGCGCTGCTGCGCGAGGCGCTGAAAATCACCCCCACCAAACAGGCCGAGGCCGAGTGTGCGTGTGCCGTGGGCCAATTGCTGCTGCTAGACGGCCGCCCGCAGCAGGCGCTGGAAGTGCTGGCCAATGTCGACGCCCAGCCCTCGCGCGAGTATCTGCGGGCAATTGTCCTGAAACACCGCGCGCTTCTGGGTGGGGCATATGCGGCACTGGGCGACTCGGAGCGAGCATTTCAGACCTTCAACACCGTCGAGGTCTCCGACCGCACGCTTCAGGGAATGCCCGAGGCTGCGCGGTGGGCAGAGGTTCTCTACAACAAAAGCGTCGACACCTCGAACCACAACCCTGATGTGTTTGTGCGGCTGCAGGCATTGCGGCGGTATGCGCGGGCGGTGCGGCTTGGTGGGCTTTCGGGGCGGCCCAATCGGCTTCAGGAGCTTGAAGAGCTGCTGCGGGCGCTGGCGGTGCGGCAGCCGAGCCAGGACTTTGGCGACGAGATCGCCGGCGTGGCTGCGCTGCGGGCTGCTGACACTGCGACCAAAGACAGCACCAACACCCACCCCTCCACCCAACCGGTTAGCTCTACAAGCGCAATGCATTTGGGCCACAAGTCCCACAATGGCGGGGTGACCCCGCATACCTCAGATACCAACGGCGGGGTGACCCCGCACGCTCCCCCCAGCGCGGAAACCGAAACTCCCGCCGAACGTACCATCCGCCAGTCGGCTCCCATAGAAAAACAGGCCGAGGCTGAGGTCGACCACTGGCGGCAGACCCAGCCGCTGCAGCCGCCCTACAACATTGCGGTAGGCCCTGCCGTCGAGCCCACCGAGGCGCTGCTGGCGCAGCTCACCCTGGGCGGCGACTCGGCCATCAACCGCACGTTCGACTCGGCGGTGCTGATGCGGCTCAACACCGAGCTGCTGCTGGCGCTGGACCGGCTGCCCGAGGCGCAGGCTGCGTTCGACACCTACGTGACCTACCAGGCGCTGCAGCTGCTCAAGCGCAAGTCCGGCGCCCATGCCGACCCCGACAGCGAGGCCGGCACCGCGCACATTTTCGGGCTCATGGCCGCGGTGGTCGAGACCGAGGCGTACCGCGCCGACGCCGGCTATGCGGTGGTGGACCGCGCGGCCAAGCTGGCGGCGCAACTCGAGCGGGTGATGCCGACGCAGGACGCCGTAGCCGTGGGCGCTGCTCACGGCGTGCTGGCGCGGTGCCTAGAGCTCGAGGCCGCGCGTGCGGTCGGCAACGACTACTTTAGCGAGCGGTCGGCCGTCGAGGCTACTCACTTTGACAAGGCCCTCCAGCACTGGCCCGGCGACCCGCCGTTCCACCGCGCCCGCGCCCAGTACCTCATGCGGTCGGCGGGGCCGGCAGAAACCTTTGCGTACCTGCATCCCGTGCTGCAGCAGTATCCGGCCGACCTGCCGCTGGCGCACCTGCTGGTGCTGGTGCTGACCGCGCAGGACGAGTACGAGACGGCGCTGGCGGTGGCCGACGCCGCGCTGGCCGAGTGGCCGCCAGCAGCCGCGCATACCGAGTTTGCACGATACCAGCTGCTGGAGCTGCTGAAAACAAAGGCAGCCATCATCGAGGCGCTGCAGGGCGCATCGGCGGCCCTCAACGAGCTGCCGGAGATCATGTCTGCGGTCGGCATTCTGTATCCTCAGCCGCCGCGCAAAGAGCCTGACACCAAAGCCAAAGCCAATGGCAGTGCAGTTAAAGGAGGCAATACAGCAGGAGCAAGAGCAGGAGCAGGAGCAGGAGCGGCAGCAGGAGCGGCAGCAGCAGCCAAAGAAAGAGCGACCGTCTCGCCAGAAGGCAGAGCCAATCTCGCCGCCCTGTGGGTATGGATCGCCGGGCTGTATACACGCGCAGAACAGTATGCCGAGGCCCAGGAAGCGCTGCAGGAGGCGCGGGGCGCGTCGGCAGCCGACGTTGCCGCCATGCGCGGCCACATTGCTCAGGCGCCGGCCGAAAAGTACCGCCGCTTCACCGAGGCGCTGGCGCTCGATCCGTTCCATCTCGGTGCCGCGCTGGGCCAGGCCGGCGTGCTGGTGCGGCACGGCCGTGTCAATGCCGGCGTGGTCGACGCAGCAAAGCCGTCGGCGATTTTCCGCTCGGCCGGCGAGGAGATGTCGCAAGTGCTGGCCGCGCTGTCTGGCCTCGAGGACCTCACCACGCGCTACCCGGGCCGATCCACGTCCGAGGCGTGGTACGGGCTTGGGGCGCTGTACGAGGCGCTTGGCGACGCCGAGCGGGCGCGCGAGGCGTTTTGGCGCAGCGTGGGGCTGGACGAGAAGACCGGCGTGCGCGAGGTGCGTGTTTAATTATTGGCTCAGTCGCTGTAGTCTATCTAGCTGTCTTTGAACTCTAGCTGTCTAGCTGTCTAGCTGTCTTGAACTCTAGCTGGGTGTAGTTCAGTCGTCACTCTAGTCTGTCTGCTCTGTTTATCTGCTCTGTCTATCTGGTTGTCTGGCAAATCGACTCTAGCTCCACCTAGTCCAATGCTCCACCTAGACCAGCTAAGAGCCCCTAGTCGTGAGCCCGAAGCTAACAGCAGTGTCCGAAGCTAACAGCTGTGATCAACAGATGGCTCGGGAACAAGACAGCCATGCGGCAGACGACGCCGCCGCCGCAGCATAAACGGCCGCAACAGCCGCCAGCGCTCACCGTAGCCGCCCGGCGCAAACTTCAGGTCCTCGGGCTCGCTGTCGCTGTCAACGTCGTCGATCGTGCGCTTCTCACGAGTGTCGACAATACCGCCGTCAGGCCGTGGACACCCGCAGTCGCCAAGGAGTCCCGCTTCGCTCGCACTAGCACGGGAGACGTGAGCCCCACTCGAGATACGAGAATCGCTCCAGTTATGAGGACTAGTCTCGGTATGCTCACCCGTGTGCTCAGTACCAGTTAGTGCAGGCTCAGCAGGCTCAGCAGTGGCCGTAGGCTCGGTAACCGTGGCCGCAGACTCAGTCGCAGTGGCCGTAGCACCAGCACTAAGCTCAGTAGCAGTAGGCACAGCACACTCGTCAGAGCCAGTGGATCGCATGTCGTTACGTCGCAATTAATGCCACACAAGCAGTAACAATGCAGCGATTGGGCCATCATGCTGCCTATTCTCGGCTGTACGTACGACAGGCCCGTAAGGACAGTGCGATACACAGTGAAGCAATTAATTTGTCAAAGCATAGACCAGTGCCCAAGTAAGAAAATAACCCGGCAATGCAGCAAGCAGGCCCCCCGAGGCGAGCTCGATTTTGCTGCCGTGCTGGCTGAACAGCACCAGCACTCCCGAGGCAGCGGCCATCACGGCAAAGTAGAAACCAAAGCCTGCAAACGACTCCAAACCGAGCACTCCCGCAGCAATTCCCGAGGAGAGCGCAATAATATGCTTGGCACGCACAATCACAGCGCTGTTCTGCGCCTGGACCGCCGCCGACACCGGTTGTCGTTCCATGATGATTGGCGTCGCTTACAAGGGTCCCCCCTTACAAACCTCAAACACTCACTCGATCCACTGGGACAAACCCTCGAAAACAAACCCAAAAAACAATGGTTCGTTCCTGCCAGGACCTGCGTGATGCAGTGGCGGTGTGCCTCCAGCGCAGTGAATGCGTGCTGTTGCACAGACACACCCCAAAGGAGTGCTACGAGGACCCCGAACTCAACAAGACCCTGCCGCAGTCCTGCGTCGTGCACATTCTGCGCTACATCGACTGCAAGCGCGGCCAGGCCGACCGCACAAAGCGATTCCGCGGTAATGGTGCGGCTTCCACAGGCAAGTTCGTCGAGGACCGCGAAAAGCTCGACCACGGCGACTTTGACGCTGCCACCGAGCTCAAAAAGCTGTCGGGCGGTCATGTCACGGCCAAGGCCGATTTGCCGGAGCCCGAGCCGGCACCAGTTCCCGAAAAGAAAAAGGGCTGGTTTTGGTAATTGTACATATTTATCCTCTGAGGCTGTCTTTGCGTCAGTTGGGGCTCCGTCCGATTTGACGATTCGACGATTTGACGATTCGACGGTTCCAATCCATGGATTCCAGTCCACGAACTCCTACGAATGCGAACCTCTCGGACCTGTAGCTGCCAGAAGCAGCGGCCGCATGTCGTGACTGAGCTCGGCACACAAAAGACATTAAGGCGGGCTGGCAGTGGTCGTATGAAGTCGACCCTTTATTTCCCTTTGCTAGAACCACCCGCTTTCCAGGCTAGCACAATTTCACACGCACAGCTATATAAATCACCAAGCCACATTTACTGTCAATTCTATGCCCAGGCTTGACGGGAAGGCTGAATTGTAATTGCAAATGTAAATGTAATAGTGAAATTGCGTGCGACTGTTTACACAGGGCGCACCTATCCAAGAAATCATATGAAATCTTGGATTCCAAGGTTCAACGATTTACGGTGCAGATGCGTCTAGTTTATTTATAGTCTATGCGTCTGAGTGTTGGCAGACACTCTGCAAATTCCACAGCTGGCAACACCAACCACGGCGCTAGTTCAGACCCAGCTTTTTGCCGGCAGCGCGGATCTCGGTGAGCAGCTCGTCCACGGTGTGCTTGTCGACTGCCGGTGCGTTGAGAACGACCCGGAAAAACTCGCCGTGCTCCGCGTGAGGCGAATAGTCGACCAGAAATTTGCCGTCGGCAAAGATCCGGTTGGCCACCGCCCGCGTCGTCTTGGTGTTGGTTTCGCGGTCGCCCAGCCCGTGCGGGGTGTAGAAAAAGCACGTCTGGAGGCACGGCGGTGGGTTCTGCGACAGAAGCGTGAAGTCGGGCGCGGCCGCAACCTGCTGTGCAAGGTACTCGGTGGCAGCAAACGCATTATCGATGCGCTCACCGTAGCCCTCGGTACCGTACCACTGCCATCCAAGATACAGCTTGAGGGCGTCGGCACGCCGGCCGCAGCCCATGGTGCCGTCGGCGAGATCGAAGTTATCGTCGTCGTTGTCCGACGAGTGGAACAGGTACGGCGCCTGCAGCGAGTTGGCTTTCTGAAACTCGGTCTCGTCGGGCACAAGCAGGAACGAGCATGTGCACGGCACGCCCAGCATCTTGTGCGGGTTGACGGTCAGTGAGTTGGCGAGCTCCGAGCCCTTGAGTTTGTGCCGCTGCTTGTCGCTGAACACGACGTTGCCGCCCCACGAGCCGTCGATGTGGAACCACGCGCCGTTTTCCTTGGCAATGCGGCCGATGGCAGTGAAATCGTCAAACGAACCATAGACCGTGGAGCCGGCAGTCGCGTTGATGTAAAACGGCGTATATCCCTGCTTCTTGGCGTCGGCAATCTTGCTTTCCAGGTCGGCAATATCCAGCTCGCCGTTGGCATGCACATTCACCTTGAACAGAGACTCGGAGCCAAGACCCAGAAGAATCGCCGACTTCTCGACGCTGTAGTGCGAATGCGAGCTGGCAAACAGCGCCAGCTTCACCGCACCCACGCCTTTTGTCTTTGTTTCCGGATGCAGGATGCTGCGGGCCATATGCATACTGGTGATGTTCGAATACGAGCCGCCCGGAAACGTCAGACCACCGGCATGAGGCCCGTTGAAGCCAAACATAGCGGCATACTTCTTGCCGATATACCGCTCGATGATAGTCAACGCCGGAGAGGCAGTAAACACATGTGAGTTGGTGTTGAGAATCGAAAGAAGCAGATCGCTGGCAATGCCTACAGGATTAGTGCCGGCATAGAGCTTTTCGAGGAAATTCTTGTGCCAAGTCACAACCGAATTGTCAAGCAGCAGATCAGTAGACTTTACAAGCCCATCATAGCCTTGGCCCTTGTCGCCGACGCTAATATCCAAGGACTTTGCCAAAACCTTGGGGTCCTGGTAATGGCCTACAGATCCTTCGGGCGAATCTGCCTTTTTGACATAGTCAATGATTTTTTCGCTAAGGGTGTTGAGCACCAATTGTAGCTCCTCTGCTCTGTGCTCGTCAACCATGATGGTTAGGCGAGCTGTGCATGCGAGCCATGCAAATATTTCGCTTTTGCACGTGACCTGGGGGAACGGCCAACGGTCGGCGTGACTCATCTGAGCCAGTTCTGACTCAGCTAAGAACAACCATGACTCAGCCAGAGCATGACTCGGGTCGCAGGGCTAGGAGCCCGCACCTCACGATGCTGCTCCGGGCCGTGAAATCGTCGGTGCCGTCGCTGTCGCGAGGCTTGTCCAAAATATCAACTCTGGATGAAGCAGTCAAGCATGTAAAGCCAGGCCAAACCCTCTTATGTGGCGGCTTCGGCATCAATGGTATCCCCGAGACCCTGTTTGAAGCCATTGCAGCCGATGACCGGCTCAAGGAGTTTACGTGCGTATCGAACAATGCCGGTATCAACGATATCGGGCTCGATAAATTGATCAATCGTGGCCAGGTCTCGAAAATGATTATGTCGTATCTTGGCAATTCAAAGAATCTGCTCCATCAATACCTAACGGGCAAAATTGAGATCGAACTCACTCCGCAGGGCACAATTGCCGAGCGTATCCGATCGGCATCGGCAGGGATCCCCGCATTTTATACGGCCACCGGCGTTGGTACTTGGGTAGAAGAGGGCAAGATGCCCGTCAAGTACAATGAGGACGGCGAGGTAGTCAAGTACTCGGAGCCCAAGGAAACCCGCGAGTTTGATGGCCGCAAGTATATCATGGAGCGTCCACTTTCTGGCGATGTTGCGTTGATCAAGTGCTGGAAAGCGGACCCCCTCGGCAACCTTGTGTTCAGAGGCACTACCATGAACTTCAACCAGATCATGGCCCAGGCGGCCAAAGTCACGCTGGTGGAGGCCGATGAGATCGTGGATGTCGGCGACATTCCTCCAAACGAGGTGCATGTGCCAGGCATTCATGTGACCAAAGTGATCCAATCTACGGCGCCGAAACACATTGAAAAGAAGACGCTGCGGGTAGACGACGATGCGGCCGTGGGGGGTAGCCGTGAGATCATTGCCCGGCGAGTCGCCAAAGAATTTGAAAACGGCAGCTATGCCAACCTGGGCGTGGGTATGCCCACGCTGGCTCCTAACTATATCTCGCCTGATGTGGATGTGATCTTTGAGAGTGAGAATGGTCTGCTCGGGATTGGGCCGTACCCCACCGAGGGCGAGCTCGATCCCGATATCATCAACGCCGGCAAAGAGACGGTGACCATGCTTCCCGGAGCATCTGTCTTTGGCTCGCAGGACTCTTTTGCTATGATCCGGGCCGGCAAGATCGACACCACAGTGCTGGGAGCTATGGAGGTGTCTCAACATGGCGATCTTGCCAACTGGGGCACACCCGGCAACATCAAGGGCATGGGCGGTGCCATGGATCTTGTGTCGAACCCACTTGAGACCAAGGTCGTGGTGTGCACGTCGCACACGACTCGCGACGGCAAGCCCAAGATCGTCAAGGAGTGCACCAACCCGTTGACGGGCGCAAAATGCGTCAAGGTGATCATCACCGAGCTGGCGGTGTTCCATGTCGATGAGCAGGGCCTCACGCTAGTGGAGCTCCAGCCGGGCGCTACGCTCGAGGAGGTGCGCAAGAAGACCGACGCACCTTTCCGAGTGCTCAGCAAGCTTTAGCTGCTATACCTATCTCCGCCATGCAATATACTATCTCAGAACTGTAGAATCAGCCAAGGCTATAAGGTATCAAGAGTTTGTATAGGGCTGTCTCTATAATCTGCGCTCTAATAGTGTACTTGATAGTCTTGTTTGATAGTCTAAGTGATAGCTAGGCTGATAGCTAGTACGATAGCTAGTCCTAGTCTAGAACAGTCAGAAATTCCAGTTGGTTCCAACTGAAACATTCCAACTGAGACATTTGACTGAAATATTTCAACTGAGTTGACAGCAACTAAAAGCTAAATATAGCATCAACTTCAAGTCAACTCCAACCATTGTTCATAAATAAAGTCAAATCACTAACCTCACAGTGCTGACATGGATCTGGCGTGGTCGGTGGATCAGGCTGATCTCGAGCAGCAGGTGGCGGTAGAGGCGGCCGCCAATCTCAAGCAGCACGAGAACGAGCTGGACAATAAACGGCTGGAAAAGACCCGCAAGAAGATCGGCGATGCCACTGCTCGCATTGCGTTGCTTGCCGACCGAATTGCCGATCCTGCTACTCGCATTTCTGCCCGTGAAAAAGCGCGCGAGGATACCGCCAAAGCCCAGGTGAGCCTTAAGGAGCTGCGGGACGAGGAACAAGATATTCTCGACCGCATCAGTGGCCGCGACAAGGAAGAATCGCAAGCCGGCACCCAGCCAGGCCGCCATGCCGACGAAACAGAGCAGGAATATCTTATCCGTACAGGCAAGATCACGCCGTTTGGCAAGCCTGCAGAGGCCGCAAATGAGGAATTGCGCTCTCATCGAGACCTCGCCCGGCCATCGGCGATGCTGGAGCGAGATTTCAAGAGGCGGAAAGTGGCACCAGAAACAGTGAAAACCGAGCCTGAAACTGCCGAGTCAGACACCGAAGAAGAAGAGCCTATTCTTCTGCGGGAAGTCAAGCAGGTAAAGAGCGAGGAAGACTATGTTCCTGAACTTGCTCGGAACTCTGACAGTGATTCTGACGACTTTAAGGCCTCTGATACATCTATGCTGTCCGAAGAGGACGACGAGGCCGAGGGCGACAAAAACGACATCGATGACGGCAACCCCGCTTACTGGAACCGCCGGGTAGCCAAATGGACGGCAATGCGACGGTCACTGCGCCGCAAAGAGGGCAAACAACTGCCCGATGCCGAAGAGTGGACGTTGCCTCATCCGACCATCCCAGACCATATCGTTGATGCCCGCCGCAACTTCCGCATCCCCGGCGATATCTGGCAGAGTCTTTTCGCGTACCAAAAGACGGGCGTGCGCTGGTTGTGGGAACTTTATACTCAGAAGACCGGCGGCATTATCGGCGACGAAATGGGCCTTGGCAAGACGGTGCAGGTGGCGGCGTTTTTGGCCGGGTTGCACTACTCGGGCAAACTCAAGCGACCAGCGATCATTGTATGTCCTGCAACTGTGTTGAGCCAATGGGTTGCCGAGCTTCATCAATGGTGGCCCCCGCTTAGAGTGTCGGTGTTGCACTCGATCGGCACGGGTATGGTTGGCCGCGCACCGTCGCGAGGACTCGACAGCGACGACGAGGATGAGGAGCTGCTTGCGCAGAGCAAAACGGGCGCCAAGGCGCTTGTTTCATCAATGGCAAAATCAGGACACGTTATCGTCACTACATACGCCGGCGTGCGGGTCTACAGCAAGTATCTCCTGCCCCGGCAGTGGGGCTATTGCTGCCTTGACGAGGGCCACAAAATCCGCAATCCCAACAGTGAGATCTCGTTGCTTGTGAAACAATTCAAGACAGTTTACCGACTGATTCTCTCGGGAACTCCTATCCAAAACAACCTGATTGAACTTTGGAGTCTTTTCGACTTTGTGTTTCCCGGAAAACTCGGCACATTGCCAGTGTTTCAAAACCAGTTTTCGATCCCCATCAATGTGGGCGGTTACGCCAACGCGTCCAATATTCAGGTGCAAACTGCCTATAAATGTGCGGTCGTGCTGCGCAATCTCATTGCGCCATACCTGCTGCGGCGCATGAAGAGCGACGTCGCGACGGACCTGCCGCAAAAGACGGAAAAGGTACTGTTTTGCAAACTGACGCGGCCACAGCGCGAAGCGTACATGACGTTTCTGAAAAGCGACGAGTTGAGCTCGATTCTAACCGGGAAACGCCAGGTCTTGTATGGCGTCGATATCCTGCGCAAAGTGTGTAACCACCCGGACCTGCTGCACCGTGAGCTGGGCGACCGCATCAAGAGCTACGGTGACCCGGCAAAATCAGGCAAAATGCAAGTTGTCAAGGCGCTGCTGGAGCTTTGGACCAGCCAGGACCACCGCACGCTAGTGTTTTCGCAGACCCGCCAGATGCTCGACATTCTCGAGCCGTTTGTGGCCCGGCTGGGGTTCCAGTACCTGCGTATGGACGGCGCCACGCCTATTGGCCAACGGGCTGCGCTTGTGGATGCTTTCAACAACAACAAGCAAAATCAAGTGTTTCTTCTCACCACCAAAGTGGGTGGTCTCGGCGTGAATCTCACTGGCGCGGACCGGATCATCATCTACGACCCCGACTGGAATCCCAGCACCGACATGCAGGCACGCGAGCGGGCGTGGCGGCTGGGCCAGAAAAATGAGGTGATGATCTACCGGCTGATGATTGCCGGATCGATTGAAGAAAAGATCTATCACCGGCAGATTTTCAAGCAGTTCCTCACCAACAAGATTTTGAAAGATCCAAAACAGAAACGGTTCTTCAAAAACACGGACTTGCACGACCTGTTTTCGCTGGGCGACGGCTCGGAAACTGGCGGTCTATTTGCCGGCACCGAAAAAAAGGTCGAGCAAAAAGACGATATCAGCGAGCTGGTGGGTATCGACCGGCAAGACAGCTTCAAGACCGAAGAAAAGGCCAGCGGCGACGACGGGCTTCTAGAGGGCTTATTTGCCAAGGCCGGCGTCCAAAGCACGCTCGAGCATGACGCCATTATGGAGGCGACGCGGCCTGATACCGTGCTCATGGAACGCGAGGCCACGCGAATTGCCAACCAGGCGGCTGCGGCCCTCAAGGAGTCGCGCGACGAGGCCCGCAAGGCCAAGATCGGTACGCCGACATGGACGGGCCGGTTTGGCAGTGCCGGAAAGGCAAAGTTTGGCGCTGGTGCGGTGTCCAGTGGAGCGGCTTCCAGCGGATCGATTCTGGCTGGCCTCAGAGCCAAAAAGGAGCTGGAAACAAAGGCTACCAGCGTGACGAGCCTGCCCGATTCGATCCTGAAACCGCACACACAAACGCTCGAGAACATCCGCAACTACCTCGTGAGTGTCGGCAACAGCTCAAAGTCGGCCGAAATCGTCAAGGCGGTGGGAATTCGGCTGGACGGCGACCAGGCGGTGGCGAACCTGCGGCACATGCTCAAGTCGATCGCCAAGTGGGATCGCGACAACTCCGAGTGGGTTTTATCAGAGGAGTTCCGCTAGCCTACTGCCTGCTTTTCTCGGCCTCGTCCACCAGCGTCTGGTTTGGGCCTGTACTGCAGCTGCATGCAGCAGCGTGCATAAAGTGGCGGTGGCAATCCGCTCGGAGGTGCCCTAAACCAGACGCCACCAGCAGTATAAATAGCCCTCCCCGGAAGATTCCCGGTCGCTACCTGATGCCTCGCAAGTCACCCGTTGAAAAGAAAGTAGTCGCGGATCCGGCCGGCGCCGACCTGGACGACATCTGCCATGACGTGCTGCAGATTTCCCGCACCGCGCTGTCGGTGCTGACGCCGTCTCAGCGGCGGGCCGTCATCAAGCAGCTTGAGCGCGATATATAGTTATTTATTTTGGCACTTTGCTTTTATAGAGATGTGGTTATGGCCTAGATGAGGCGTTGACTGGCACTGAACCAGCAGTCTACCCCGGTAGCCTGACCCAGCCTGCCGCAGCAGTGAGCACTGACCAGGACTGAGCACTGAACTGGACTGAGCCAGGAGTAAGGTAACAGCTTTCATGAAATAATTAACTATATCTACTTATCTGGTTCCCCTAGGCGCGGGCGCAGTTTCCCGATACTTCGTCGGGCGTTGAGGTTGATAGGAGCTAGCGGGAGGCTTTTGGAAGGTCCAGTGAGTGATCGGACGAGGGGCAGTGAGGGCGCGCGTTTTACCTTGATATTCAACGGCAAAATATCATCCATGAACCGCTTGTGCTGAGTCTGGACGCCCAGCTGTGGCGCCGGCGTGCTGAGTGCAGGCGAGCTCAGAATCTCCGCTGGGTCAACTTTGAGCATGCCTGCAATTTCTTTGCAGAGCGAATTGATACGGTCATAATGGCTGTCGAAGCGTAGCGGCTGCTGAGGGTGCGCAAACTTGGTCCGAGATACAATCTTGGGGCCAAGAACCGTAACTGGCAGGTGCGTCACTGGCAGGGGGTTTACCGGCAGGGCGACCAAAGGCAGCGGGGCTACCGGCAGCGGCCGCGCCGGCACGTACTTGTCGCGAGGCGCGCGCGCTGTCTCTGTGGGGCTCGAGGTCTTGAAGTGGTGGGAAAAGAAGCTGCGCTTGTTGCGCAGTTCGGGCTGCGCGCTATGCTCCTTGCGCGCGGGCTTGTCGGAGTGGTCGAAGCGGACGTATCTAGCGTAGCGCCCGTGCGACCCATACTCAGCCGGAACATAGTGTGTGATGGGGTCATAGTGAGTGATATTGTCGTAGCGCACACCTTGGTCGTAGCGGATTGACCGCGCTGGCGGCAGAGAACTGGCGGCTGCAGTGCGATCAATGCACACAATCGGCCGGCTGGTCATCATTCTGCTCGGCTCGACGACATCGTAGCGCGCAGAAGCGGCTGTATCCGAATCCACTTTCGAAGGATGAGATCGGTAGCTTTTGAGGAAAGCCATAATGTTTGGGCTCAGTCGGCTAATATGCAGGGCCGAGATCTGTGAGGTATCGTCCCAACCTACATCAGCCATGCACATCAGCCATGCACATCAGCCTGCGCCTTCAGCCTGCACCATCAGCCGGCACCATCAGCCTGGACCATCAGCCATGCACGAGCAGCAAATGCACCCACGCCATCGGTGTACGATTGGAAGATCACTACGTCAAGAAGTGGGTTAACAGTACGTTCATGAGCCTAAACTAGTAAAACGGTGCAGCGACTCTAGGCGGAGGAAAAATGCATTCTAAAACGAGGGTTACAGATGGATCATAGTAGCGGCGCGCGGCTGGCACCAGAGATTTACAACCTGGAACCAGCCTTTAGGCTTTTTCCTGGATCTCGAACGTCTTCTTGAGAGCCGGGCGGGCCTGCAGCTGCTGCAGCCACTTCTCCAGACCGGGATACTTCTCGGCAAAGTCAGGGACATTCTGCTTCGCGAGGTTCACGGTATGCAAATACATGATGTCGGCGCCAGTGAGTCGGCCGCCGACGCAGTAGCCGCCGTTGGCCTCGATCTGGTCCTGCAGGACCGTCAGGGCGTCGCGCAGCTTGGTGCCAGCGTAGGCCTCCTCGAGCTTGTCGAGGATCTTGTTGCCCACGCCGCCCATGCCGAACGGCATCTGTTTGCGAGCCTTGGAGTGCACCAAAAGCGTCACGGCAAACGTGCTGATGTTACCCTCGGCGGCGTAAAGACCGTGCTTGATGGCCAGCCGGTCCTTGTCGTCCTTGTAGGCGAAATCGGTGTCCTTGCCGTACTTGTCAACAAGATACTCGACAATCAGACCACTCTCACGCACAACAGTGCCGTCCTCGTCAATGATCACCGGGGACTCGCCGTTGGGGTTGATCTTGGGGTCCTTGAGCTCCGGCGGGGCCAGATAAGTCTTCTCATCGCGATGGAAGATCTTCAGCTCATAGGGGACACCCAGCTCCTCAAGGAGCCAGACAATGCGGTTGGCACGAGATTCTTTCAGATAGTACAGAGTAACGGTCATGATGGTAGAGATCGCTGCTTGGTTTGTGGGGTGGAGGTGCCACTTATGTAGTCAGCGGCACCGCGGTTAGGGCTACCGTTTAATATGCGGGCAACCCGGTCGGAATGTAGTTCCGAGCGGTTTGTCTAGCCACTAAAAATACAAGCTAAGATTCCCTGACTATAGTTAAGCTTTTCTCAACAGGCCAATCTTTTTCCCGGTATAGACAGCTCATAATTGGCTGCACTGCCCACGATGGCAATGCGTTTTGCCACCACATGCCAAGATCGCCGTAGTAAGGAGATGTGGGGTAACCCATGCATATAGCCACATACCGAGGTAGACTGGAGAGTTGGTTCGGGCAAACTTTCTTGGCACCTGCCAGGCCATAAAGGTCTAGGACGGCAGAAGCCATTTAATTCTAGGCCAATTATGATCTTTTTCCTCCATATGCGCCACTTTTTTGCTCAGCCTCTGCCCCAGTTTATCCGGAGGCCCTGCAGATGCGGCTGTCACGTGCCGCATTCGCTCATTTCGGGCACCGTTTGGGTCCGTTTTCGGAACGAGCTCCTCTGACGACATACGCCAATGTTTTCGATGGTTGTGGCTGCTACTCCCTAGACTGGCCCAGCCGCTGAAACAATTCTGTTTCAGAGTCACCGAGGTATTGCTCGTTTCATCGCCACAGCCTGCCGCTACCCTTAAAGCGCTACCCTTGAAGGGACAGATTCGCCGGATGGTCGGACCACAAGGGTGACTCTAATAGATCAAGCTAGCTATCTTGCAATAGCGTCAATATATATGTTGCAAGCAGTCGTTGCCAATTGTGCTTCCTCTATCAGTCCACCGTGCATCGCCTATAACGAGATCACATCATTGAAAAAGGCGGATTATTGAAGCAGGACTCATCTGCCTGGGCATCTGTCGGATCCTCTTGCACAAACAGCCGCTTTTCAGCTTTAGGCATCCTGGGCTCGGTAGTCGTATTCCCGCCGCAGACATCCAAAACTCTGGCGAAAGAAGAGGTTCCAAATCCTATGTGGGCAGTATCACCTTCAGGAAATCCGTGGACCACCAAATCGATACAGGGGTTTAGCTTGATGTACTCGTCGGGATTGCCCAAAATGGTCCTGTACATCTCGCAGAGCCGCTTCATACCGTATGTGCCCAGGACTCGGTAGAAATTCTTCCAAGCTGCCTCGTCTGCCTCCATGATCTGGAGATGAAAGATGCGCACAAACTTTCGATAGTCGATCTTGCAGTAGCGGTAAGCACTCGTGCGAAAGGTACTGGGAAACCCCACAAAAGTTGACAGCTTTTGCAGCACGCTAGCTGGGCGGCGGCTGCTAGGAGAGCCCGAGAGGCCCTCGGTTGCAGCCTGCATTAAAAAGTCTGCCAGCTCCACCTCGCCGTCCAGCTGCGTCTCCATATAATCGGCATACTTTTCTATGATGGTCGCCATTTCCTGTGTCATGAGGTACGGCACTTTGATATCCAGCTTGTAGGCACGTTCCACAGTGACGTTCAGTAGCGGCTGGTTGGGGTTTTCAAAATTGACTGCCCCAAACTCATAAAGTAGCTCGATAAAACAAAGGGCTGCATAGTTCATGCCTTTAATGCCAGAAGCCCGACAAAGTTGCTTCCGCAGTATGACAGAGTCCAGATCGGTTCGGCAGTCCTCAAACAGGTCTGGGTTGTCGCAAAATGCACACAGGTAGTTCACAACAACTTGCTGTTTCTGGGCCATCTTTTTCACAGACTCTAGTTTCTTGGTACTATTGCTTCCAGGTGAGAACTGACACGCATGTGCGAGGGCAACACTGTACTCTTTCTGCTGCTGTCCATGGTGGCTCTTCAAAGTAGAAGCGAGTTGCCGCCGGAATTTACGGGTCATAGGGACTGTGCAGACGATCAAATGCTGCTATCAAGTACTCTGGATGCCGCACGGATATTTCTAGGTTACATCTGCAGACCAACTGCAGCCATTAACTAAAGCGCTGATAACCCCGCAGTTCAGTTCTGCACCGGATCCCCAATCTAAACTAACTGAGTTGCCTAGACCATTTCTACAACTATGGCACATGCTCAGTTTGGTTCACTGAAGGCTTCATGGGAACGCTGTAACCACAGACAACAAAAATATTCTCCGCCGCAGGTTCATGACAAGCATGCCAACTTATTTCGGTGCATAATCGGGCATTGCATAGAAAAGTTCTAAACTTAGCGAGGCATTGATAGTCTGTGTGATGTGAGATCGTTGAATGATTGATTGACGCTCACCCACAGAATAGGTTCTCTATAACAAGACGGGCAGTGAAGGCTACATCGGAGGCTGCCAAAGAAACTGCCATCTCAAAGATGAATGCGGGCACAGACCCGGCGGCCCTATTGGCTGCACGAGCATGATGCATGTAGGCAGGTTGTAGTTCTAGTGGCATCTCCACCAATGTTGCGCAAGTCGACGTAGACGTGCAGAAAAATGCGCCATTATCTCTGGACTCTGCATGGGTCCCCACCAACAATTTTCAGAAATATGTACGATCATCTCCGATGGGGCTGTAGATTGGTGCACATGAAGATACATCTCAGATTGTATTGCAGGCGCTGCGGGCGTTTTTTGCAGTAGGACCTCAGTTTTGCAGCTTCACAAACATACAAATCCTTCTACAAGACTTGTTCCCAATGGCCCAATGGCAAGGCGTTCGCCTACGATTTGGTCATAGCGAAAGATTCCAGGTTCGACCCCTGGTTGGGAAGTCTATTTTTTCTTTTTTGAAAAAGCTATATTTTTTTGACCGCACAGCCTCCTTACACTTGGTGCTCTCGCTCAATCGCAGCAGCTGTAACCGATTCAGTGCGCTCTTTTGAACAATTTCCGATTCATTCCCAGTAGACTCAAATATCCAAGCGATCATGGCTAGACTAGTTCCTGTTAATGTAAGACTAAGAGACGAGAACGGCTGATAGGCCAAAGAAATACTTGGGCAAAACCAACTGAAAATGTCGCAATGCATAGATTATTTTGCCCGCTCAAACCAAAGCCAAACAGCAGTTTTGTGGGGTATCTCTCATCGCGATTGCTTATCGCTCACACGAGCTCCCAGCGTCTAGGGTAAGGATAGCCTTTCTAAAGCTTGCGGGATAAGGGCTAAGCTTGATCAGAAAAAAATCCCTCCCGCGGTCGGTCAACGGTAAGTGAGGATATGAAGTACCTGCCGCCCTGGAAAGAGCCGTATTTTATCGGAGTTGCTGGTTGCTCCGGCAGCGGCAAAACTTCTGTGGTTTCCATGATCATCCAGAAGCTCAATATGCCCTGGACAATGATTCTGTCCATGGACAACTTTTACAAAGTCTTGACGCCCGAGCAAAAGAAGCTGGCCTTCGAAAGTAACTACGACTTCGATTCGCCCGAATCCATCGACTTTGATCTCATGCTCGAGGTGCTCAAGAGCATCAAGGCAGGTCATCGCACAGAGGTGCCCATCTACTCGTTCTGCTCGCACAGCCGCACCAACGAGCACTTGACGGTTTATGGTGCCAACGTGGTGATCATTGAGGGCATCTATGCGCTATACGACCCGCGAGTGCTTGACATGCTGGACCTCAAGATCTTTGTGCAGGAGGATTATGATGTTTGCATGGCCCGGAGACTGCACCGAGACATTCTTTACCGCAATCGGCAATTGGATCTGAGCATCCAGCAATGGCACCGTTTTGTCAAGCCAAACTACCTGCTCAAGGTTCTGCCCACGCAAAAAGCTGCCGACATTCTTATTCCAAAGGGTATCGAGAATCATGTGGCCATTGAGATGCTCATCACGCACATCCGCCGCCGGTTGCAGGAGATGAGTGCCCATCATCTGGCCGATCTGCAGAAACTAGGCCAGAGCTGTACCGATCCTGTCGACAAGCTGGTGTATCTGCCCGAGCACAGTGCGCAATTGCAGGCAATCCACACGCTGATTCTCAACCGGCAGACTAACCGCGACAATTTTGTGTTTTATTTCAACCGCATGGCCGACCTTCTAATTACAGTGGCTTTGGAGGCCGCGTTTGAGTCCAACGTCGATGAAATGACCGTGCTCACGCCTGCCGGTGCCACTTTCAACGGCGTGCATCTGCCGTTTGACAGAGTCTGTGCCGTCACCATGGTGCGCGGCGGTGAGTGTTTCGAGGTGGCTCTCAAGGCTTCAATCCCTACGATCCCGCTTGGTCGCCTGTTGATTCAAAGCGACGCAACCACCGGTGAGCCCAAACTGCACACGCGGCAGCTGCCACCCTGCATCGACTCAGGCCGCGCCGACTACAAGGTGCTGTTGACCGACGCTCAGGTTCTGTCGGGAGCAGCGGCAGTCATGGGCATAGCCGTGCTCGTGGATCACGGAATTCCCCAGGAGAACATTATTTTTATTACTTATTCCGCGTCCGAAATCGGCATCCGCCGCCTACACGCCGCTTTCCCGCACATCAAGATCGTGGTGGGGCGGGTGAGCCCCACCATCCTGAGCATGGATCTCGACGTGCGCTACTACGGAACATAGGTGACCTAGCTATATAAGAGACCTTCTAGCGAATGCAGAATTCTCCGCTATGTACTTTACATGAGTTGTGAATACTCGAGTTAGTATCTGAAATCATGGTTTAGAGCACGCAACCTGTACGCGTCTAATTTATGCATGATTATGTGTGTCCATAATATCGGCTCCGATTGAACCTGCACACGGGCTGACATGCATCTGCATGAGGATCTGTATCTAGATCTGGTTAAAAAGAGCAAAAATATGTTTGTCTTCAACGTGACCTTGATAAAAGGCACGTCGAATTACCAAAAAAAAACAATCTTCCCAACCAGGGGTCGAACCTGGAATCTTTCGCTATGACCAAATCGTAGGCGAACGCCTTGCCATTGGGCCATTGGGAACAAGATTTATTTTGGAAAATTTAGGCGAGTCTGACCAAAAGGCTGAAGTTTTAGAAGCTAAAACACCCTTTTCAACCTCTACGAGGGTACAGTCCAATTAACTTAGTTGTTAGGTTGAATATGTGTCACTATAGTGCTCCATCAAGGTCTACTTCAGCTATTGGATATTACCTGGCTGCGTTGTTGTGCCGGACGCTATTCTGCGGCACAACGCCACTATCAACCGCTACTTAGAACTCTAACCAAACCAAAACTATGCTTAGCCGGCTGCCCTGGTTGCACGCTCGGTATCTGGGAGATAAGGTGCGTCTCTCTACCACTCTAACTATAATGCCAGGGATGAAGCTGTTATCAACCTGCATAGTGTCGGCTTCAGGCAAGATGCGAGTGTTTAGGATAGTGACAATCCGGTGGCCATATTATGGAGCCGCATAACGAGCGGTACATTTTAATCGCAACCGCTCTATGGAAACGCACCATCTGGACGCTGAGGATTTCTGGAACAATGACAGAACCGGTTGAGTATAACGCAAAATGGTTAAAGGGACCTTTCACAGATGATCTTCACCATATTGCTGGAACAGGTCTGTTCGAGGTAAGCTCAAAAAAGGTAAAGGAAAAACAGGTTTACTATCTGATGCGGTTTCGACAACATGTCGAAGACTCAGTGACATTCGAAGCTATGAACTCCGCTCGGCCGATGCGTGCATATCGAGACTTCTTCGAAGAGGCTAAACAAAATGCAAATGCGCTTTTCACAGTGCCTATAGACAGAAGAGACTGGTATACCCCGGAGCAGTGGGCTCAGACACTCAAGGATGATGCGAAGCTTCGGTCTATGCGCTCCGAGTCGCTGTTGAAATACGAGGCTGACCTGAGCTCACTACGGGGCAAGCGGGTAGATCTCGAAAAGGCGCTTCCCCAGGGAGAAGCGGATTTGCAATATTCGCAACGTCTCAGGGATATTCGCGAGCAGCACGCCCAGCGACAACTGGATATTGAACGTGAGTTTCAGGACAACACTTGGTGGATCACGCGTATCCGTAGACTGAATCGACAGGATCTTTCAACGTTTGACAAGTCCACACTCGTCGGGCTTGACGAGGCGCAACAGAAAGCTAAGACGAAAGAGCTGATACTAGCTCTCCAAAAAGAGCTGATGGATTTCTACAACAAGGAGGACTACGAGTCTATTGGGACCCGAGTGAGCCGCTTTCCGCTCCCACTGGAATAGCCAGTAGCCTAGGTATTCGCGATATAGTCAGTGGTATCACCGTTTAGAGATGTCACGGGGCAACGGCTCGTCCTATCTCAGTCCGAACTTTGAATTCCATATGTCGCAGGGCTTCTAGAGTTCATACGGCTTTGTGAGTGTCCATTGCCGGGTGAGCCATCTTTTCCAAGTTTTAATATATAATTTCCCGCATGGTATGTCTCTAAATAATATCCACCCGCTATATCCCCGAATATTATTGGCCTGCATAGCATCCTCTGCATGTTGCTCACCAGATATTATTCACCTGCATTTACCGACATACATAAACAGTAAGGCGTAGAAGTATTCCAGCCCCTAGGAGCAGATGGAATTCGGCAGCATTCAGAAAGAAAACATAGAAGTGATCTCAACCCCGGCAACTGAGCGAGTAGTTAAATCGCCTATTTCCGGCCCCCAGCAGCCGATCGGCCCCGGAAACGTTCATGGCAATAACGTGGAGGCGACAATCAATTTCAATCACCGATTGGGAAGAGAAGGAACAGGAAAAGGACCGCAAAGAGAAAAAGCAAAAGGATACGTGTAAGCCCGCGTGGATAACCCTGAAATTCACTGATGATATCCAACAAATCACAGGAACGTGTATGTGTTTGGTCGGTTCCGAGGAATTAAATGAGGTTGAGGCCTACGCTTTGATGAATTATCGTCAGAAATTCGGAAGACATAGCAGTCTAAGGGAGGTTGGCGTGGCACGAAGCCTTCGCAAGTTTCGTGAGTTCTTTGCTCAGGTTGACAAGGAAGCAAGGTTCGTTCTTCGGATGCCGGTAGAGGACCGTGACATCTTCACTCTTGGACAATGGGATTAGTCTGTTGAAGATTTTAGCGCCTGCGACTCCAAAAACACCAAAGATGGCCGCCAGTATCGAGTGCACCTAGGGATGGTGCGTCAGTATGGCGAAACAGACGCCGATAGATACAGAGATGAGCGGCTGCACAAAAATTACTTTTGCTACACCCCTTGTCTCTTTGACCGCAATACGTGGTGGCTAACGCGCATTAGACAAATCGATGACTTTGATTTGAGCCCCGAAGAGTCCCTGATTTTGAACAACTTGAACGGCGAGAAACGCGAGGTAAAGGCGAACCAGTTTAAACACCGTCTCAAGAAGGAGCTTATGCAGTTTTACAACACGGCAATATTCGGCTATTGCACTGCGTATAACTCGTTTCTCCACATAAATAGCTTCGATTACAACCTTCCGACTACACATCGTAGACGCAACTAGTTTTGGGAGTGAGCAGGCTCAATTGATATTGTGCCCGTTTAACAGAGTGACCAACTATAGTCTTATTGAGTCTACTTATCTGAGAACAACGCTTTTGCAGCCTCGGTCGGGATGGTTCAAGGTCAGGCCCAGACTCGGCCGTCGATCTGACCCGGGTCAGCACCGGCCGGCCGAGATCAGCAAAAATTCAGACATGTACCTGCCTAAGTTAATTTAAATATGTCTTTATAGCAATAAAACCAATTATTCTTTGAATTAATGACCAATTGTGGCTACCAAGCCATTGCAATGTCGCTCCAGGCGATCGCCTGCATGCACTTAACAGGTGATGGCCGCACCCGGTGACTCATGCTTCCCCGAGTCACAAAGACCCCTAGCCTTTCTCGTTTCTTGTCAATGATCCGCAGCATCAACGCAGAACAGTACACAAAAGGCACTCTGAGCGAAAGCAAGGTTGCTAAAACCCCGAGCGAGCAGTTCCATGAGTGGTTCGACCAGGCCAGAGCCGAGAAAATCACAATGCCCGAGGCATTGACTTTGTCGACCGCCGAGCTGCCTTCGGGCAAGATCTCGGCTCGAGTGGTGTTGATGAAGGAATTGAACAAAGACGGCGACGTGGTGATCTATTCCAACTGGGAATCGTCCCGCAAGTCGGCCGATTTCCGCACCAACCAGCACGTTGCTCTTACTTGGTGGTGGAAGGAACTCGAGCGACAGGTCCGGGTCGAGGGAGTGGCTCACCGCCTAACCACCGAGGAAAGCCAGGCCTACTTTGATTCTCGGCCTCGCGGCTCGCGGATCGGTGCCTGGGCATCGCACCAGAGCCAGCACGTCGAAAGCCGCGAGGCTCTGGACGCCGAGGTCGCCAAGTTCGAGGCCAAGTTCGCTGGCCAAGAGAAAATCCCCTGCCCGCCCTTTTGGGGCGGCATTGTTGTTGTGCCCGACCACTGGGAATTTTTCCAGGGCCGCAACAACCGTGTACATGACCGGATCACCTACGACCGGACGCCTGACGGCTGGAAAATCGGCCGTCTCTACCCTTAGTTAGAGCGATAACGAAACTTACTTGCGACTGCAAATAAACTAAACTACAGAAGTTCCCGCCTGAGATCGTCAACTTTATCCGGCGTGAGGTCGGTGAGTAGCTGGAGCAGGCGGTTGCCGCGACGGCGCACAAATAGCGCCTTTTCGAGCTCGTGCGACTTCTCCTCGGCAACCGCAATGATCGACGGATCAATGTGGGCTAACCGGGCCACATTCATGCCGTAGGAGCGCTCGGCGGGCTTCTCCTGGATTGTATAGAGGAATGTGATTTGCTTGGTTTCAGGGTTCTCGTGGTGGCCCATGCACCAATTGGTAACAACCCGAGGATAGTAGTTTGCCAGTTCCGTGAGAAGCGGGTAGTGAGTCACAAACAAAGTAAACGACTGGATTTCGGAGACCATGTAGTCGAGAACAGCATAGGCAATGGCCATGCCGTCGGTGGTTCCGGTTCCGCGGCCAATCTCGTCTAGGAGAACCAGCGACCGCGGCGTCGCGGCAGCAAGAATATCACTACACTCTTTGAGTTCCACCATAAATGTAGACTCACCACGCATCATGTTGTCATAGGCACCCATACGAGTGTACACCGCGTCCATGAGCGAGAGCCGGGCCCGATGAGCCGGCACAAAGCTGCCGATCTGGCCCATGATGGCAATCAAGGCTGTTTGGCGCACAAATGACGACTTGCCGCCCATATTCGGGCCAGTCACAATCATCGTCCGCGATTTGTTCGGGTACATCGATACGCTGTTGGGAATATACTGTGCCTCGGTGATCTCCTCGATCATCGGGTGTCTCCCCTCGACAATCTCCACGCACGGCTCGTCCACATAGTCCACGCGCACATAGCCCTGTTTGGCGGACACACCCGCCAGCGACATGAGGCAATCTAGATTCGCCAATGCCATGACCACCGACCGCAGCGGGCCGTACTGGGCACTTATTTCACGCACAAAAGCCTTGAAGGCAGTGTCGCAGGCCAGCTCGTGCCGCTCCTGTGCCAGCTGCAGCTCCTTGATCAGCTGCAGAGTCTCGGGCGTTCTATATCTGGAAGCAGCTTTGGTACCGTTCATCTTGCGCCATCCAGTCGGCACCTTTTTGATGTCGCTTTGACGGACCTCGACGAGGTAGTCTTCGCCGGCAATGGAGACAAAGGCCAAGGGGACGCCCAGCGCCTTTTTTTGGTCGGTTAAGAGCTGCTGAAACTTTTTGTCGATCTCAGCTAGATCATCTTTGCGGGCTTTGATATCGGCTCGCTCCAGGGGTTCGGATGCCTCGACGAAATACTCGAGCTTATCACCGCGTTTAGCTGGTTCCGGGCGTAGTTGCGCGAGAAAACGCTCTACAGAGTCACGGACCGCCGGAAGCTGTTCAAACAGCTCTTGCAGCACGGGCGACCTGAACCGCGCGTGCTGGATCTCGGGCAGCGTTGTTGCCGCGGCCACTTTCTGGAAGTAGTACAGCGTCCAATACAGCTGCTTTGGCGAGATACGGCCGTAGTGAATCTGCAGCAGAGCCCGCTCAAAGTCCGGCAACCTTCCCATAATGCTAGTGACTTGCTCGACTACGCCGCCGAAACTAGTGCACAGCTCCTGCACGGCATCGCACCGAGCCGACAGCATCTCGCGGTCCAGGAGCGGTTGGGCAATCCACTTTTTCAGTAGCCGCTGGCCAAATGCCGTGCGGGTGTGGTCAAGCACCCAAAACAGCGAGCCCTTCGTTTTGTAGTCGGTGCTATTTTGGAAGATCTCCAGGCTCGTTAAAGTGTTACCATTTAACCGCATATGCGAGGCAAGTGTAAATGGAGTGGGTGGGTTAAGATTGAACACCTTTTCGAGCTCAAACTCCACAAGGTACTCAATGAGGGCCGCCGCACATTCCTTGACGTTAGCCGGCAGGTCCTTGAGGTTGTCGAACTCGACTTTGGCAACTGTCTCATCACACTTTTTCACGCAGGCGTTGCCGCGTGCGGCGACTTGCTCGACCAGCCGAGCCGCCTCAGGCGCCAGCGGGCCTAAAATCAGCATCTCGCAGGGCTGGATGTGCAGCAGCCGCGTCTCGAGCTCGGTGCAGATGTCGGTGTCGTGGAACTCGTCATAAATAATGTCGCCCGTGGCAGGCTGCACGCTGAGCAGCGCAAAGTCGCTGCCGGTAGACTGTTTTGTTTGTTTGAGCGCAAGGATATGGCCCGACAATGCCATCCCAGGGGGTACATCGTCCACATACGTGCCGCGAGTGTACACTGCCGTTACTTCTCGTTTAAAGGGACCGCTCTTGTTATCGCCGACCGCCTTGAGCGCAGACGTCTCCATTTGGTTGACCACAGCAACTTTATGGCCCTTGGCAACGAGTTTCTGGACATAGAAATCAAGCCGCTGCACAGGAAACGAGCACACTGCAAACCGACTGTACAGGGCATCAACAGGATCGCCCTCATCGAGATTGACCCAGCCCGATACAACCGTCCATCCAAAGGCCCGGGCAGCGACCTGGGCATCCCGAGCAAAAATTTTGTATTTGTAGCCAACTTCCACAATGAGAATTGTGTCCATTCGCGGCCGTTTCAGCTCGATGTACTGCTCGTCCAGTTTCGTGAGCTTGCGGGCCTGCGGCTTGCCTGCTCCTCGCGGTTTGGGCCGGCCGATCTTCTGGATAAATTGAAGGTGCCGCTCGGCATTGCGTTCCAAAAAAGTCGGATCGGCCGGCTGGCCCCGCTTGAAGGCACCGATTTTCGGGACTGGTGCAGGGGAAGAAGGTGCAGGGGAAGGAGCTGAAGGAACCTGAGAAAGAGGTTCTTCTTTTAAGACCGCATTGTCCTTAGGGGTATCCGGCTCGGCCACTGGTTTAGGATCGGCCTCCTTTGGCTCAGTCTTTGCCTTTTTCGCGGGCGGCGAAAAGAAGCTCGTGATCGAGGCTTGTTTTGCCATACGCGTAGTAAGACTAATTTACCTGCATACTTACGTGACGGGCCCGCAGCTGGCTCGAGTAAATAGAGGCCGGCAACTACTAAAAGGGCCGTTTAAGAGGTAATTGAGGTACATCATTTAGAGTGTTGATGCCTAGAATCAGTAAGAAAGGACACGAGGCTTTTGAGTGTAGCAGCGGATCCCGACACCAGCTTTAGAGTGACTGTATCTGTGGTAGTGTAAACAGCCGCCTCGAGTGGCTCGGCTTTTACGTTTCCTCGCCGATACGCTCGCGACCAGGTAATTCCCGGGCACGAGAGTGTACCATTTTCGAGCGAAACAGCGATTGGAAGGAGCTCTTCCAACGGTTTCTTGGAGGGGACGGTGTACTCTGTTTGCACGCATTCTTTGGGCCCTTGTCCAAAGGACCAAGCAACCACCCACCGTTTTGTTTGACCATACTCGATCACATGCAATGCAAAGCTTGCGTGGGGTTTGATGTAGGCAATAAATGGGGAAACCGATGCCTTCTTGCCGAACATGATACTTGACCATCTGATGTCCTGATCCTTGGAGGACAGGAATAGTCGTTTGGCAAACTGCAGCTCGCCTCCCGCGGTATACATCTCGCCTTGACGAGCAGTCAAAGTGCGAGGCTTTGCTTTCTCTAGCTTGTCGGCTGCATGTGCATAGAAAGGTGGATTGCAGATCAGAAAGTCCAGAGGCCCGATCTCCGCAGCTGCTGCCGCCAGAGTATCTGATTTGACTAGCCGGAGATCCACTTTGATACCTGCAGTCTCTGCTGCAACCTCACTGGATGCAATTGCCTCGGGATCGGTATCAATGCCGGTAATCGAGCACCCTATTCGTGTCCCCAACAACGGGTAGATACAGTTCCCGCCCACGCCAATATCTATGCCAGTAGCCCTCCCACCAGACCCGGCCAGGCTTTTGATCCAGAGAAGATAGTCTAGTCTATTGGCGATTCTAGGTATAAGAAAGCCGTTTGCCAACGGATAGTGCAGATCAAAGTAAAGATCCAGCTGCGTCTGCACCAGTTCCTTTAATGCATTTTCATCGGCAAACCGGAACCTTTTTCGGGGCCCGCTGCTTTCTCTGCTGCTATCCACGGAGACATATTTCTCTAAACCTGGATTGTGCTTTGCCAGCTCCTCCAGATCCAGGCCAGCTACCTGCTGTAGCAGCTGATCAGAGTGCATACTAGTCACGCTCCTCCAAGTACCCAACGCTGACTGCTTCTACTAGTAACTGGTCTACCACTGACTAGTAGGCTGACTGCTAGTAGCGAGTAGCTGTACAACCCAACAGTCAGTTTCCCCGGATTTCCAATCCCAACCATTTGGAACCCAACCATTTGGCACCCAACCAACCTTTGCCAGTTTTTCTGAACGTTTTTATGGGAGCCGGACAAAGTAAAACCATTGACAGTCTGGGCCATGTCGGCCCGTTCCCACCTCCACAAGCCGCATCGCGAGTCAAGCTCGAGCAGCTCTTACTAGCCATCTCCAGCAACTACCGCTTCAACAGTCTTGGTGAGACTTTGGTGGCCGCCTACTACTGTGGGCTGGCCCCGCAAGAGTTGACTCGCATTTTCGACCAAGAAGCCGAAAGTTTACCAACCTGGCCCGAGGATGATCCTGTTGCAGACTCGGTTTGGGACGATACGCTCAACGACTACACAAACCAGGACCAGTACCAGCGACGGTACTTTGACTTTTTCCGCGACCAACTCACCGAAACGCCAGACTGGAAAAGCATTGCGAAACATTACACAGACCGGCTTTTCGAAGGGTTCTGGCAGTACGACATGCGGGGCCTTATCGAGCTGGCAATGGCAATTTCTCTGGACGAAGGCATGGTCGGCATGGAGGCTTTGGCCATGGCGGCTTGGGCAGGCGGGACCTGCCACTACAAGCGGACGCTTGGCGATGTGGCCGAGGAATTGCCTTTGCCTTCTCAGCCCATCAAATCCACCGACCGCGACGATGTTTATCTTGCAAAGGCCCTTACAGCCGCATTGCGGGTCGGCGGAGTGGCTCTACGAGGAGCCGCAGCCGCCTGTGAAGTGGCTTTAGGGAAACATGCTCTTATGGACAAGCCCAAGGTTGTCGAGCGGCTGGTGCGAGAGATGCAGGTGCGCTATGCGGCTGCAAAACGGCCCGAACAACCGGCCGTGCTCAACGGGTATGCGGAGGAACGGGCAGCCGCCATTGTCAAGCTGGTCCTCGCCGACTTGGAGGACCTGCAGTGAGTGCAGTTTGTTAGGACTGAGAAAATTTAAAGCATAAATACTACACAACGCATATACCTTAGGCGGAAGACAAAAAGGCATACTACGCATGCCGTACGGACCGGACAAAAGGTACGTAGACTAACAGAAACAAAGCCATAAATACTACGCAACATTATACTCATCAATCTTCATGTGCTGCCGTGCGGTCGCAAACATCACGTTCTTGTTGGACTTCTTGGGCTTCTTTTCCCGCGGCTGACCGCCCATGCCGCCCGGCGTCTCCCGCAGACCAAACGCCTTGGCAATATGTCCAAGATGCAGGCCCTTGACGGCAAAGTAGATACGTTCGGGCGCAACATGGGTAGTGTAGGCACGAATATGGGCGGTGAACGCCTTTTTGGCCTGCTCAAGCGCCCGCGGCGACTGCAGCAGCCAGCGCTCGACGCCGAGCTGCCAGGTGGTGGCCGCAGACTCCCAGTTGGTGCCAAACGCAGCCTTGAGAATGCTGCTGTAGCCCGTGAGCTTGATTCCGCTGGGGTGAGCCTTTTCCAGTTTCTCGACATACTTCTCCTCGATCCCCGGCAGCAGAAACAGCACGGACTGGCCCTGCCGACCGGCACGCGCAGTACGGCCAACGCGGTGAATATGGTCTTCAAGCTGGAACGGCGGGTCGAACTCAATGACGCGGTCGACCTCGGAATCCAAACCACGCGACGCAACGTCGGTGGCCATCAGCACGGCGAAGCCTTCGCACTTGGAGAACGCCGCAATAGTGGCCGCTCGCTGCGGCTGCGACAGCGAGCCGTGCAGCTTGAACACCGTTGTGTCGCTGCCGATCTGCGTGCCCGCAGCGCCGATCTTGACTGTTTTGGGTTTGGCACCCACGTCTTCGCGGTCGCTATTGTCGCTGTCGGCGTCCTCGTCGTCGCTCTCGTCATCGGCACCGTATGTAAATGCCGAGTAGTGGAAGTCAACTGAGTCCGAGCACGAAAAGAACACAACAGCTTTGCCCGTAAACCCGGCGGCGGTCTTTGTTGCCTTGGCGGCGCGCCGTGCGGCCTTCAGCTCCGCTGCAAGCGTCACCAGCCGCAGCTTGGCAGGCACCACGGCCACCGTCTGCTGCAATTGGTCGGGCGCCTGTTCCAGCGAGTCCTGGCTCTCTTGCACCCACACGGGGTTCGTGAGGGTCAGCGTGCGCAGGCGCTCTGTGGATGCGGTCATGGTGGCCGAGCACAGCACGTGGGCGCGCACCAGCGGCAGGTTACGGAACGGCGAGCGCTCGACCCGCGACGCGGCCGAGATCTTGTCGAGAATCGAGCTCAGCGTCTCCTCGAACCCGAGCTCCACCAGCCGGTCGCCCTCGTCGAGAATCACCCAGCGGATCTCTTTAAGATCAACGCTCTTGGTGTTGTCGAGATGATCGGCCAACCGGCCGGGCGTGCCCACGAGAATGTTAACGCCCTTGCGGAGCCGCGCCTTTTCGCTCTTGCGCTTCTCTCCACCGATAACAATGCCCGGCACAATCCAGTGGCAGCACCGTACCAGGCCCTCGAGAACCTGATAAATTTGGGTGGCCAGTTCGCGCGTAGGCACCATGATGACGCCAAAGAGCCCCGACGTGCGCGAGAGGTCGGGCTGGGAAATCAGGCTCGCTAGCATGGGCAGCAGATACGCCAGCGTCTTGCCCGAGCCGGTCTGGGCAATCACCAGCGTATCTTTGGCGGCCGCCAGCTGCGGAATGGCCATGCGTTGAATATTCGTGGGGCGGTCAATAGATTGCGATGCCAATTGCCGACACAGCGCCGGCGGAAGCCCGAGCCCGGCAAAAGTGCCGTCGCCCAGCGGAGCGTTACTGCTCTCCTTGGTCTCCGTCTCGGTTTGGGTGCCCTCGATATCGGGAGTAGCCGTAAACAGCGAGGAAATAAATGTATCACCGTCTGCTTCTTTGGCAAACGGAGCCCTTGAACCCGCAGGGGCTCCAGCTGAGCCTTTCGGAGCAGATACAGGCCTGTCTGAGCCTGCCGCGGTCGCTTTACGAGGCCGGTCCGAGCCTGTGGCAGCCACTTTCACAGGTCGCTCGAAGCCTTCAGCCTTTTCAGCTACATCGGATTCGGGAGCTGGCCGTTTGCGCTCTTTAATGGGTTCAGCATTGGCCGACGTCGCGGATCGCGGCGGGCCCCGGCGAATAGGGCCATTGTCTTGCTTGGGCTTTCTGCCCGGTGCGGAGGGCAGGCCGGCTTGTTTCCGGGCCTGCTTCAACGACTTTCGGCGGTCTCGCCAGTGGCCCTTTGTTTGCGTAGCGGCGACTTTGGCCGGGCCTGCGCTACTGAAATTTACCAGTAGTCCGTCGTCCATTAGGTAATTTTTTTCCCCCGGCCCGTGCATAAAGACGAACCCTGAAAAATCGATTAGAGGAGCCCAACCTCAGCCAGCTTTAAATGGGCGATTTGTTTGTGGAAGAGCCCGCTCAGGCGGTGGAGGAGCCCGTGGAGGTCACTGTCAAAGAAGAAGAGGGAATTGAAGACAATGCCGATGTGGTGATGCAGGAGACGGTGGAGGTTGATCCGATCGACAACCCTGTAGAAGAACTGCCTGATCCGTCGGCGTTTGCACCCACCCATGTTTCTCCAGAAAGCGATCCGGTGGTTAAAAGCGTGCCGGTGTTTCTCAGCAGCGAGGCCAAGGACCGACTGGTGCTGCTGCAGTATCCGACTCGCAAAGCAGGCACGCCCGGAGCTAACAAAGAGACGGTGCAGCTGCGAATCAAGCCCGGCAGCCAGGTTGTGGAAACCGACGTGCTCACGGGACTGCCTATGCAGTATGTTGACGCCTACAAGGCGGAGCGATGGGGCGACAGCGGCGTGCAGACGTTTGGCGGGCTGCTGAAGCCGGCCAAGGGCCGGTATGCGGTTGGGCGATTGAACGGCGACGGCACCGAGCTGCATCTGAGCGTGGTGGCCAAGACGGGCCAGCTGCGACCGCAGTTTGCGCACCACAACCGGCAGTCAGAGGCCAAGGAGACCAAGCCGGCGCCCAAGGACGCCAACTCGGGCGTGCGAGCGGTACAGATGTCGGCCAAGACTTCGGGCGACCAGGCCGTCAAGTTCTCGGATGTGTTAGAGTTCTGGAAGGACGCCAACGATGAGGAGTTTGCGACGTACGCGGTTGAAGGGTCTGCGGATGCTGGCGAGGTGCTGCAGGGCGGTTCCAAGGAGCCTTTAGAGGTTGCCGAGGGCTACGACGAGCGGCTGCGGTTTTGATATTTATAGTTCTCTTGTAGTGCTAAACGGGTGCACTTTTTACACTCTGTTACACTCTGTTACACTCTGTTGCACTCCTGTTACACTACACACTACACTCCTGATACATTGTGAACTGGACAGCACTCAGTAATGTCCCTACTGTCTAGTAAAGTTGATATTTACACGATAGCTTAGAACTGCTCTGCTCTGCGCTCTGCGCAGGGCTCTGGCTGAAGAGCAACGCTCTGGCTGAAGAGCAACGCTCTGAGCAGCACTCTGAGCAGCGCTAGTCAAACCAGATCTTGATCAGCTCCTCGGACACGCCCGACGGCGTCAACACCCCCAAATCAGTCACCAACGCCGTGATGTACTTGTGGGGCGTAAAGTCCACTTGCGGCCCCTTAGCCACATCGTACTCAACATTCTCAGTGCTGAACTGGTAAGAGTCGTTTGTCGGCAGATCCGACGGCCCCAGCGGATAAAGACGCACAAACTTGTGGCTTTCGGCAAGCACGTAAACGGGCTTGTTGAACTGGTGGGCCAGCATCGCGACCTGGCAGCTGCCGATCTGGTTGATCACGCCGCCGGACTCGGCCACGCCTTCGGCACCCAGAAACACCTTGTCGACCTTGTCGATCACATAGCCCACGGCGCTGTCGGGGATCACGCACACGGGAATGCCTGCTTCCCGGAACGCGGCCGCGGCCGTGACACCCTCCGCACACACGCGGGCCTCGGTCACATAGACCTGGAACCGCACGTGCTGCTTGGCGGCCAGCGCAAGCATCTGATGGACCACGCGGGACCGCCCGTGCACCAGCACGACGTCGTTGTCGCGCACAAACGGCAGGCCGAGCCGGGCAATGCGCTCGCGCGACTGCTTGGCCCGCTCCGCGAAAAGCCGGCCGTTCTCCACCAAGTTGCGCCGACAAGCGTCCCAGTCCTTGTAGTCGTTGATGTTGCGGAGCACAAACCGCAGAAACAGGTCGCAGCCCGCCGACAGCGAGATCGAGTTGTGCACGGTATCCTTGAGGGTCTGCGACGCCTGCTGCAGCACCTCGATCAGCTCGGCGCTGGTCCCGGGCTGCACCGCCGCCAGCAGCGCCACCAGGCTCTGGATGGCCGCCACGGGCATGGTCAGCTCGGGGTCGTCTGCCAAAAACGTCAAGTACGTTTGTTTGATGTCAAACGGCATGTCAGCCGCCAGTGGTCGGGCCAAGATGGCCCTGGCTGCAAGAGGGAGAATGGCAACCAGATCGTGGGGGTGCGCCTATTTATATTCACTGAACAGGTTCCCGGGGCCCATGCGGCAACCCCGAGCACTGACCCGGTCCTTTTCATCTCCGGCCGATTTTTCACAGTCGGAAAAAGTCAGAAATATCGGCATCATCGCCCATATCGATGCCGGCAAAACAACTACTACAGAGCGAATGCTTTATTATGCAGGCCATACATCGCGGCTTGGCGACGTCGATCACGGCGATACCGTTACTGACTTTCTGCCAGCCGAGCGAGAACGAGGCATCACGATTCAGTCGGCAGCCATCTCGTTTCCGTGGCAGAACCATACCGTGAACTTGATTGACACGCCCGGCCACGCCGACTTTAGTTTCGAGGTCGTCAGGTCGCTGCGCATTCTCGACGGCGCAGTCACCATTCTCGACGCAGTGGCCGGCGTCGAGGCCCAGACTGAAAAGGTCTGGGCCCAGGCACAGGCGCTGGGCATCCCCCGGTTGGTGTTTGTGAACAAAATGGACCGCGCGGGCGCCGGCTTCGGCCGCACCGTGCGCGAGGTCGTCTCGAAACTGCGCACACCCGTGGCTCTGCTGAATGTACCCTACTTTGAGGACGACCAGTTCAAAGGCGTGCTGGATGTGCTCAACAATAAAGTGCTTGTGTGGACTGGCGACGGCAAGAGCGTGGACGTGCGCACGCCTGAGGAAGCTGGCATTGCCGAAGTCGCTGCCGACGCGCGGGCTGCGCTCGTCGACGCCCTGTCGCTGGACGAAGAGGTGGTCAACGCCTACCTCGAGGACGAAAACGTTAGCAGCGACGTGCTGAAGCAAGCGTGCCGCCGGCTCACGCTCGCCAACGAGATCGTGCCTGTTCTTTGCGGCGCCAGTTTCCGCAACATCGGCGTACAGCCGCTGCTGGACGCCGTCATCGACTACCTGCCGGGCCCGCAAGTTGAAGAAACAAAAGGTCCGGCTACGGCCCTAGCATTCAAGGTCCGGCACGACCCGATCCGCGGCGTGCTGGTGTACGTGCGGGTGTACAGCGGCACGCTCAAAAAGGGCTTCTCGGTGCTCAACACCACTACCGGAACCAAGGAGCGGCCGTCCAAGCTGTTGCAGATGCAGGCCGACCAGCCCATCGAGATCCAGGAGATCCCGGCCGGCAGCATCGGCGTGCTGGTCGGCACCAAGGAGGTGCGCACGGGCGACACGCTGGTGGCGCACCAAAAGAAGCGCGACGGCATTGCCGCGCTGACGCCCGAGGCCAAGAAAACAAAACTCATGCCGATCACCGCGCCCGAGCCCGTGTTTGTGTCGCGGGTCACCCCGGCTAGTGTTGCCGACACGCGGGGCATGAACGCCGCGCTGGACGTGCTGCTGCGCGAGGACCCGTCGCTTCGGCTGTCGTACGACGACGAGGCCGGCCAGTGGCTACTGGCCGGCATGGGCGAGCTGCATCTCGAGATCGCAAAGGACCGGCTGTGCCAGGACCTCAAGGCCAATGTCGAGGTCGGCGATATCATGATCACCTACAAAGAGACGTTGACGAGCTCGACGTCGGCCGAGGCCAGCGAAACCGACGACCAGGGCGCCGTCCGCGCCTTGGTTGAGATCGGTCCCGCCGACGAGGCCGCAACCGCTGGCCGCCAGTGGCAGCCGCTGCTGGACCAGAACTGGATCGCCGTCTCGGCACGCCACCCTGTTGTGCCCTACGACGAGATCCAGCGAGCGTGCGAGGTCGGCGTCGTGCCCGTGTTGGCGTCGGGCGGCAAGCTGGGCCGCCGTGCCCTGCAGGGCCTGCAGTTTAAAGTCCGCATCGACATGAGCCCTGAGACGCCGTCTGCTGCGCTGGTGGCTCCCGCGGTGCGCCAGGCCGCGGCAGCAGCTATTGCCGCGCTGCCTGAGTCGGCATTCAGCCTGCTCGAGCCGGTCATGGCCGTGACAGCAGCGGTGCCTGAGTCCGATGTCGGCAGCGTAATGACAGACTTGTCGGCCAACCGCCGCGCTCATATCGAAGGTATGGGCGACAGTACCGGGAGCACCGACGAAAAATTCACAAAAATGGCCCAGGATATCTACACGCCCGTCGACCATACCATGTACATGTCGCGACATGGCGAGACGGCTGCGCGGCCAACCACGTTGCATGCCGTTGTGCCGCTGCGCATGCTTGTTGGCTACCTAACGACTCTGCGCAGCATGACGCAGGGCCGCGGTACCTTCCAGATGGCGTTTCGCGAGTACCAGCCGGTCGAGACCCGCGACGTTGCTGCCGTGCTAGAGTCTTAGCCTCCATGTTTAAAGGTCCAAAATAATGTACATAACCTTAACTTTTTGGCTTCCTAGTCTCCATGCTACTCACTCTACTACCTAGGGACCTGCTAGGGATCCACTCCGTAGTAATCTACCAAGGATCTACTAGCGACGTACTCCCCAGGTATGGGCTCAAGGCCAAAGCTCCACCACAAGTCCCGATCAGTAATGATCCCAGTGCGGGCACTGTTGGACGAGAGTAGCCGCAACAAAAAACTTCAAGGCCCTATTTATCTCGGCGTAAGCCTCAAAAAAGATGCAGTAGACGAACGACAAAGCCATCCTGTGCTGGTTCCTCTGCCTCACCGAACTCGCCGGAAAGATGAAGAGATGGTTTGCCTAGTAGTAAAAGATCCTCAGCATGCAACGATTTCGAAAATCGAGGCCGATCCAGCAACAAAAGACTTGTTTGACGAGGTTATCGGCGTAGGCAAGCTTCGCAAACGGTTAGGCTCGAAAAAAGCCGTCCAGGAGTTTGCCAGCTCCTTCACAACTATCTTTGTGCAGGAAAAGGTCGCAAAGCCTTTGACAGAGGCATTGGGCCTCAGTTTCCTCAAACACGCAAAGCATCTGCCAATAGTAATTACCCTTGGCGAGCCGTTCGATGGCCGGCTAGTGCGGTATCAGGTGAAAAAGGCGTTGAAAAGTGCGCAGCTTGTGCTGAAGCCCAGCCCGTTTGTGTCGGTGCGGGTCGGACACACCAAGATGGCAGAAAAAGACATTATCGAAAACCTCGAGGCGGCAACCAAGGCCACGCAAAAGCAGTTTGGGCCGGCGAAAATGCACATCAAGACCCCGGAAAGCATGTCCTTGGAATTGTAACATATCTGGGTATTGCCAGAGCTAATGTATATTCTATAAAAGCCAAAGTGTATGATGTTCTATAATAACCAGAGCTAATGTATCAACTTCTATATCTGCCGCTTCAGGCTTCTTCTCAGATTCCAGACGCATTTCAAAGGCATATGTCAGGTTCAGAGCACAGCTCGTGGTCAGACTCAGGCTCTGAGCCGCATGACAAAGTGGGTACTACGTCATGACGCATCAACTACTATCTCATTACAAAGCACACTACAAACACCAGCCAGCCGCGAACTTGGTCAGCGGAATGGCAGTCAAGCGCATCAAGAATGTGTCCATTGCACGGCCAATAATGTACGGCAATATCTCGGTGCCGCTAGACGCGGCATCGCGCAAAAGAGGCACTCCCGCCGACCATACTCATAAATGGACGGTTTTCGTGCGAGACCCGGCCGGCAAAGACAATCTCGGGTATATCATCAAAAAAGTGTCGTTCAAGCTGCACGACACCTACGCCAACTCGCTGCGAACGATTGAGCAGCCACCGTTTGAAGTCACTGAGACCGGCTGGGGCGAGTTTGACGTCGCCATCCGCATCTACTTCACGCCTGTCTCTACTGAAAAGAACCTGGTTGTGCACCATCACCTGAAACTGCATCCGTTTGGGCACGTCCCCGGCGAGCCCTTAAAGCCGCAGAAAGTGGAAAGCATGCTCTACGACGAGCTTGTGTTTAACGAGCCGACAGAGGCGATGTTCGAGATCTTGATGTCCAAGCCCGGAGCAGTGCTGAACCCCAAGCCTGCGCTGCCAGAGCGACCGTTTTCGTACCAAACAGAAAGCGAGGAGTTGGACCGGCTCACAAAGGGCCTGGAAAAGGTGTACCAGCAAGTGAAGAAGACCAAGGAGCGGATCCAGGAGCTGGAGCAGGACAAGGTCAAGGCCGAGAAGGCATAAGTTATTGAGGTGGATGGGGACTGCTGAAGGCTAAACTGCTCTATGGCCGAGGGCAAACTAGACGGCTACCAAACTACTAAACAGCTGCAAAGCAGCCACGAAAGAGCTACTAAACTACTAAACAGCTATAATAGACTAAGTAGCGTAGAGCGGATCTCGAGCGGATCTAAAGGCTCTCGAGCCACAGGCAGTTAGTCACATGGACCTCGACAAGTACCTGCCAGAACGAGGCTACTATTTGGCTCTAGGCCTTGAAGGGTCGGCTAACAAGCTCGGCATTGGCGTTGTCAAGCACAGCAAAGGCGAGCTAGGCCCTCAAAATAGGGCCGAGGTGCTCTCAAACGTCCGCGACACATACATTTCTCCGCCCGGCGAAGGCTTTCTTCCTCGCGATACCGCCAAGCACCACCGCAACTGGGTTGTGCGGATTGTGCAGCGGGCTTTGGAAGAAGCCAAAGTCACGCCCGAGGAGCTGGACTGTCTTTGCTTCACACAGGGCCCCGGAATGGGTGCACCGCTACAGAGCGTAGTGGTGGCTGCTCGCACGCTCTCAACGCTGTGGAACAAGCCGCTGGTCGGCGTGAACCACTGCGTTGGCCACATCGAGATGGGCCGCGAGATCACCGGCGCAGACAACCCCGTGGTGCTGTATGTGAGCGGCGGCAATACGCAGGTGATTGCCTACTCTGCGCAGCGGTACCGGATCTTTGGCGAGACGCTGGACATTGCCGTCGGCAACTGTTTGGACCGGTTCGCCCGCACGCTGCGGATCTCCAATGCGCCTAACCCGGGCTATAACATCGAGCAGATGGCCAAAAAGGCATCGACGTACGTGCCGCTTCCCTACACCGTCAAGGGCATGGACTTGAGCATGAGCGGCGTTCTCGCCCACATCGACGGGCTGGCAAAGGACCTCGACAAGCAGGAATACACGGCCGAGGACCTGTGCTACTCGCTGCAGGAGACTGTATTTGCGATGCTGGTGGAGATTACCGAGCGAGCAATGGCCCATACCGGCAGTACGCAGGTGCTTGTTGTTGGCGGCGTCGGCTGCAACGAGCGTCTGCAGGAGATGATGGGGCTGATGGCGCGCGACCGCGGCGGCGCTGTGTATGCGACCGACGAGCGTTTCTGCATTGACAATGGCATTATGATTGCGCACGCAGGCCTGCTCCAGTACCGGATGGGGCAGCGCACGGCCATTGCCGACTCGGTGTGCACGCAGCGGTTCCGCACCGACGAGGTGTTGGTTAATTGGAGAGAATAGGAGAAGATCACCCCTGGATCTCAAGGATAAAATGCTATAGATCGCTATGGACAATGTGTGTAAAGCTCGCTTCGGATGTAACCTCTGAAACAGCATCAGCATGATCCGCAGATAGAGAATCAGTGACAGACTTGGTGACAGACTCGAGAGACTCGACAGCTTCGAAAGACTCGACAGCCTCGAGAGACTCGGCAGCCTCGAGAGACTTAGTGACAGAACTGAGAGACGCAGTGACAGAGGCCGCCAGAGCAACTGAGGAAGGCAGAGCAACTGAACTAAGCGAAGAGGCAGAGAGAGAAGAGGCAGGTACAGAGACAGGGAGACTCTCGGACTTTGACCGCGTCGCCCACAGCCCTGCGCGGACCAGCCGCACAATGCCGAACCACAATAATTTAACCGGCAGCTTGAAGATCCGCCGCCAAAGAATCCACATCACCACTGCCGCCAAAAACGACAGGGCCAGCTGCATGCGGCGGCGGTCGCCGCGATCGGCCTCGTCCAGCAGCTTCACCAGCTTGCGTGACCCCGTGAGCAGCACGTCCACGGCCGAGTACTTGTCCTCGAGGTCCCTAAGAGTCTTTGTGGAACCGTCGAGCTCCTCGACATTGATTTCCGCTTTCAGCACCTCGCCCTGCGCCATCTGATGCACTCGCCGCAAAGTCGCAGTGATATCCTCGCTTTTCGATGCTGCTGGTTCGTCGCTCGACCCTCCGGCAGCAGAAGGAGCTCCTCCAGGGGGCCCTTCGGCGGCTCCTCCTGCAGCAGCAGCAGCGGCAGGCGAGTAAAGTTTCTCACGCTGGGCCCGCCAATGCGCTTGCTGCGCCTGCACGGCCGCCTGCTGCGCTTCCTGGAATCGCCGGTAGCCGAGGCGCACGCTCTGGCGAAGCTCTGCGGCACGGGCCTGGGCCAAAGAAGAGCCGCTGTCGTCGGCGTCGTATTCGGCCAGTCGCACGGCCGCATCGAAACGGGCCAGCCGCTGCTCGATGCCATCAATGAGATCGCGCTCAGCAACACTGTCGCCGTGGAAACCGGCCAGCCGGTCGATCTGCTCCAGCACCTCGAAGTACTGTTCCTGCACCGACACTGGCATGGGTTAGCTGTCAGCTGCTGCCTCAGCTCTGGCACCCTGTTTCCGATTAGTGCAGTTACTTGTTACTGTTTTGAAACATTTCGGATCAGTGCCGTTCCTAGTTTTACTTAAAATCCCAGAGGATTCTTTCAATAAAACGTTTTGTGGTAGAAGCCAAGAAGCTACAGATTAAAGTGACAATGAGACTACAATACAATCAGCGCTGCTATGAAGCTACAATTAATACAATCAACAATACATTCAACAATACATTCAGCAATACGTTCAACAATACATTCAACAATACAAGGAAGCTAAAAAAATACAACGACGTTGCAGCTGCTACAGCTATATCTACATAGCCAAGGTAATGACGACGGAACACTTAGCCCCCGGCCCAGCCCCCAGTTTGTCATGCTCAAAGTAACCTTCTCCTACAAGGGCTCGTCGCTGGCCGACGTGCTCATAGAACTGGCGGTGCGGTTCATTCTCAACTGCCCGCCGCAGGATCTCAACAAGCCCGAGCGGCTGTTTTTCCAAGTCGAAGAAGCCCATTGGTTCTACGAGGACTTTGCCCGCGTCGACCACCCGGCCCTGCCGTCGCTCAAAATCAAGGCGTTTGTGGACCGCCTGTTCAAAACAGTTCCGCTGCTTTACCAGTATAGCGCAGACCCGCTGGCTGGCCTCGACACCTTCAAGACCTACAAGTCGGTGATCCCCGTGCGCGGCGGCATTATTCTCAACGACGACATGACCAAGATCCTGATGGTGCGGGCATGGAAAAGCCACTCGTGGGGCTTCCCGGGCGGCAAGATCAACAAAGACGAGCCCGACGACAAGTGTGCGGTGCGCGAAGTGCTCGAGGAAACCGGCTTTGATGTGTCTCCGTACCTGCGTCAAGACGACTATATCGAGGTAACCCGCGACAACAAAAACATTCGACTATACGTCGCCCGCGGCATCCCCGAAAGCTCGCATTTTGAGACGCAAACCCGCAAGGAGATCTCCGAGATCGCATGGCACAACGTCAGCGACTTGCCCATGTTCAGCAAGAAACGCAACGGCAACGTCCACTACTATATGGCGGCTCCGTTTATGCGCGGGCTTAAGAACTACATCACAAAGGCAAAGGGCCTTGTTTCCCAGCTCTCGGCCGAGGAAACGGTCGCTCTCAAGAACTTACTAGGCGTCGCCAACTCGGTCAACGACGACGAAGAGTCGGCCCAGCGTCTGCTGCAGATTGTCGCTCAGCCCCAGGGCGTTCATACTCCTCAAGCCGCTCAGCCGCTTCCACCGCTTCAAGCCCCTCAAGGGCTCCAGGGACATCCTGTCCCTCAGGGCTTCCCGTTGCAACCGCTTTACTCGCAGTACCCGCAGCATCCGCAGCCCCAGCAGCCCCAGCAGCAGCAGCCGTTGTATTCGCAGCCGGCAGAGGCTCCAGAACAGAGCGACCGCCAGCTGCTGCTAGACCTCATCAAGGGAGGCCGCCGTACTCAGTCGCACCAGCAAGATCTTGCTGCCGCGCAGCAGATTCTCGGCCTGCTGCAGGGCGAGATTGCAACGCAAAAAGTGCTGGAGCGGCCCGCAAAAATTATCGTGCCCGCCGCCGACTCGGCGCCCGTGGCCGCCAACGCCCCCGCTATGCCGCAGGTGCCTCCGAACTCGATGCTGCAGTCGCTGTTGTCGTCGCGCAAGAGCGCCGGCGGCAGCTCGCTGCTATCGGTTCTGGGCGGCGAGAAGCCGCGTACTAACAAGCAGTCGCTTTTGGGGCTGCTCAAGCCGCAGCAGCAGGCGCCAAAGCCACAGTCCAACCCCAATAGCCTGATGGGACTGCTCAATCCCTCTAAAGCCGGGGCGGAGGAGAAGCCGTCGCAGACGAATCTCATGGATCTGCTCAAGCCGACGCCAGCGGCCCAACCGGCCCAGCCCGAGGCCGCCCAGCCCGAGCCGGTCCAGCCTCAAAAAGAGCAAGACCGGCCTGAAACTACCTCCGACAGCTCCGACCTCATGCGCCTTCTGCAGGGACCGGCGCGCGTGCCATCGCCGCCAAAGTCCGATTTGATGGACCTTCTGAAGCCTGCAGCACCGAGCAGCCAGCCTGCCACTGCTGCCCCTGACGCCCCTGAAACCACTGAGTCCAATCTTCTGGATCTGCTGAAACCAAAGCAAACTTCCGAGCCTAAGGCAGAGCCTCTGTCTGAGCCCCAGTCGAAACCTCAACCTTCCCAGGCCAAGGCTGAACTAGAGGCCCAGGGCGCTAGCCTCATGAGCCTGCTGGGCAAGCCTTCTTCTCAGTCTGCGCCTGCTCCTACGCCTGTGCCTACGCATTCCTCTGAGAGTGCGGATCTCATGAGCCTTCTAGGTCAGGCCCCTGCTGGCCCCGCCGCTACTTCTGCTCCTTCTTCTGCTGCTGCTCCTTCTACTGCTGGTCTTTCTACTGATGTTACATCTGCTAATGATGGTGCTGGCGCCGCTGACGGCGCCGATGCCAGTGACCAGTCGCTGATGGACCTGCTGAAACCAAAACAGCCCCCTCAGACCGCCGCGTCGCTTATGGACCTGCTGACCGCGAAGCCGCCTGTCGCAGCACCAGCAGCCACCAAGGGAACCACAGCCCTCAAAATAGACAGTGAAGCCAGTGTCAAACCGACGGCCAAGGGCACTGCCAAGGCACCGAAACAGGCAGCAGCCGCGCCCACAGCAGGTGCCAGTGCAGCCCGTGCCGGAGCCAGTCCGCGCCCAGGCCGCCGCGGCACCCCAAAAGCCCAGTCGCCTGCTGCGCCCGGAACCTCCTCGAAGCCCAAATCAACCCCAACCAAAAACGGCCACTCTGCAGCGTCCGGCTTGCCTGCCACCCCCGATATGCCCGCTGACAAACGGCCGGCTGCAGCGGGATCGACAAAAAGTGGTTCGGGATCTGCAGCCAGTGCCGCGGGCTCGCCCAAACCACAGGCCCCGGGGGGCCAGCCCAGCCGCAGGCCTATGGGCGCCATCCGTAATCCGGAGCATGTGCCGGTGGTTGCGGCTGCCAGTGCAGGCTCGCCGTCGCTGCTGGGGCTGCTAAACAAGACCTCCCTGCCCGACGACAACCGCTACCCTAGCAAGGCGGCCCTGTTGGCGTATCTGGGGCGGGTCTCCAGATCAAGTTAGTTTGCATATATTCGGTAGCGGGTACGCTGTGGACATAGAAACGCTTACACTTTGCTTTGCTCTTTGCTCCGCTCATTTATGTACTCTTTGATAGACTCGTTGCTTTCTATTTTGCTGTTTGATATGTTCTTTGTTCTGGGGATATTTGCTCCCGAGGTATTTTACTAACTAGGGTTCTATGCTGTTGGTTGGGAGGGTAACCGTATCAAGCATCTAAGCGAGAGTTACCCTGCAAACGCCAGGTGGTTCTAACGACGGCTGCCCAAACCCAGCGAGATCCGCCTGCATGATCCTGCAGCAACCGTTTCCTTGACGCTAGGTCTTGTCTGAGCTTGTTTGCCAAGCCGGGGTCTTGCTTCAAGTTAGTTCAGGCAGTTAAATATAGATATAATGGCACCACTCGGGCTATTTTGGACCCCAGATTCTTTAAATATCCTCCCTGCGGCACCGGCATATGCCGACGAACGAACCCTGGTCATCTTCCAATTAAGACCCTGAATCTCAGCACGCGCAGCTTGCAGGAACCCGCCTGTCCGTATTTCCCGCAAATCTGTGGTTTCATTTGCCGGTCAGAAACCAGGCCTGTAACAGAACGCATGGGGCAAATAACTTGGTTTTTTCAGCCCCACGCTAAATTTTTTTTCCCCGATTTTTTTTTCTCGCCTGAAACTTTCAGCCGTTGTTGAGCGCAAACCTATTGTTACCCAGGGTTACCGCCCCCCGTCATTTAGAGCCAATAACCAGCCGTTGAGGGTACCGTGGGGGACGATCGCGAGCTCACGTCAGCAGGGTCACGTGCCCTGGGATATGTTGTTATGACAGCTGGCTATAGGGTAAGAAATTTGCTGAGAAAAACCGGTGGTGTGATTGACGCATGCTGCGGTGCATGGAAGGGGTTTGAGGGAAATCTAAACCTTCTATATGTGATACATCAGTTGCCGCTTGAAATAGCTTATTACATAGCCCCGCTCGTTATAGACAACAGGCCGCCAGGTCCTGCCGCGGCCACCCACAAGATGTCATGCAGGTGAATATAGGAAAAGGGTGTGGCTTGGGTAAGCACCGTCGGGAACAGGGTCGGAGAAAGCGTCAAAAGAATGGGCCACCCCTATGAAAAGTCATCTATGCGGCAAAGATGGGCGCACATCCGATGCGGCAACCGATTCAGTTGGGTACTTTTAATCAATTTTAATAAACCTAGAAGATCAGAACAAGCCGTCGTAGGCCTAGTGTCGGCTCCTCAGATGCTATCGGAACCGGAGCAAGTCTGCATGTGCGGCTGCCGTGGTCTCTAGGCAACGGGGTTGGGCTGCCCTGCCACTCTTACTCAGCGGAGTCATCCTGTCGCCAGGACAAAGCTGCGGGGACAGTGTCTTACAAAGGATGAACTGCATGCACCAATATAATTTTCTCAATAGATGAAAAAAAGATGAATATGAGGCTAGCAGGCATATGTAGATCGATGCGGAAAATGATTCTGATGCATTGCTTTCAGGTGGTCCTGAAGCAAGAAGTCCATCGCCGCAATCGTCCGTCAGAGCCATTAAATTGCTTATTTCCATTTCTTGCGGCGTATCTCTCCGTATCACCTGCTAGGGTACGGGCTGCATGCATAGGCTGGCACCGAGCCCTAAGGTCACGTGCCGGACCCGTGCTCGCCGCCGAGTATCGAGGAAAGAGGGCCCGCTGGCTCTTTGGCTAGGCCCCGCTTCCTCGTAGTTAGCCATCATGGGGGTCTGGTGGTAAGAACATTGCTAAACCGGCTGTAAAGGCTTATTCCCGCACTCCGTCTCCTTTGGTCTAGACGCCTTGACTACGGCCTGCAGAAAGAGCCGCTTGACATAACCTGCATGAAAAGGGTCTGTGCATGGACAAGGGTCAGGTTCGGGGTTTGGCTGGTACAAAAGCAATATCAGCCCCCTCACCATCGATTTATTCCACCTGCTACTTGGACGTCGGCGGATCACTTGACTTTTGAGACTACAAAAAAACCAAACCAACCCTAAAAAAGAAACAAGACCCCTTAGCTGGTGGTAGTGTATCGTTTTATTTATATCTCAGTTGCCCTGCTCATTTTTCCTTTGGTTGGACCATCATCTTCCTGCCCAGTCTACTACCCTTTCATCACCCAAGACCCCGAAAAACCTATCACATTTTCTTGTGTGCCACAGAAAGTCTAAAACTTCAAGCACAAAGGTTCCTTGGCACATTATCATTTTCTGAATATTCGTGCCTTCTTTCTTTTCTGCTTCTACTTTCTGTCACTTTTTTTTGCACTTCGTCTCACTACAAAAAGAAAAAAAAAATAAAAAAAACCATCTCTTGCCTTTCTATCATTTGGCTTGACTTGTTCTGGTATCTCAATTCCATTGGCACACCCTCAAAACAGACACTAACACGCTTTGCATTTGCCTAGTTGTTTGTCTTTTTATCCCTCCCCAAACTGCTGTATTGAGATTTCATTTTTCCAATCCCCCCACAAAAAGACAAAACCTCTACTACGTCTAAAACAATCTACATGACTTTGACGCTTGTAGACAACGCTGCTCTGACAGCCACTGCTGAATTGGCCCAGGATATCTACCAGTCAATGGCCGAGGCCGAGGCCCACAAAGCCCCGCAGGTGGAGCTCATCGACGCGCAGCCGGACCTGCAGTGGTCGATGCGGCCGCGCCTGCTGGGGTTTCTGATGGAAGCCCAAGAAGCATTGAGGCTGCAGACCAGCACACTATTCCTGGCGGTGTCGATTCTCGACCGCTACGCGTCGCGCCGGGTTATTTATGCTCGCCACTACCAGCTGGTGGGCTGTGTGTCGCTGTGGCTGGCCGCCAAGTTCCTGGACGACAAGCGCAGAGTGCCGACCGTGCAGGACCTGGCCTATTTGTGTGCCAACACGTTTGCTCCGCACGTTTTCTCCGAAATGGAGCGCCATATGCTCGACACCCTCGAGTGGAACATCGGGGCCCCGACCGCCTACGAGTACGTGGACTTGCTGCTGGCTCAGCTGTGCGATGCGGGCGTGCTTTTCGCGGCCGGCCCCGCCGAGCTGCCCCATCATCGCGCCATGGCCATCTATATGGGCCAGTGTGCGATGTTCAACCGCACCTTGATTGGATACGGGGCCCGGGCGGTGGCCGCCGCGGCAGTAGAGCTGTCGTGCGCCATTCTCGGCGCGCTTGCTGGCGAAACAAACGCCGGCGTGCGCCTGCCCGACACCATCAAGGGTTGCTTCGATACGCTGGTGGCAGTGATTGGCTGCCCCCCGGAACAGCTGTCTCGCCGGCCGGCCGACGAGATGTTTAATGTTGCCGCTGCCATCCAGCTTTTCTTTGCAACCACGTGCGAGCAGAGTGATGACGACTGGTCGTCCACCTGCAGCACGCTCGACAGCCCGCAATCCATCACCTCGCGCATGCCTCGCACCCCCGACAATGCGTCCCCTCTCAATTCCATCAAGGAAGCCTATCCGGCAGCTCGGGCGCCTGCCTCGTACGGCTATGTGCCTTACTGGGACGCCTGAACCCCGAGTTCTCTTTCTTTCGGAGTCTATAAATATGTATGAATTAATGAGTGTGTCTCCACAGTTTCGGAGTCCGTTATCTGTCTGATTTCTCCGTCTGATTTCTTCTTTTGAGTTCTCTTTCTGAGTTCTCTGCCTGAGTTTTCTGTCTAGGTTCTCTATCTGAGTTAATTCTAGTTCAGTTCTGAGTCTCAGTTCCGAATCTCACTTGACAGCCGAGGTCAGTCGACTCTGGACCTGTTGCTCTGACTTCTTCTGATTTCTCTAACTTGCCTCTAAATTTAGCTCTAAAACACTATATTTATCTCATCAATCAGAGTTCTATATGCCCCCCGCAATACAACTGCTGGGGGCCCGATTCCCCGAGCATCCATTGAGGCTGTCCTCGGTATGTCGGCAATTTCCACTATCTTCGATTCCCCCGCTCAAGGCTAGACCGTGGGGCCAGGAGGCCAATCTCACAGCAGTGACGCAACTGCATGACCTGCAAGGAGGTGCGTCATGCACCTGTTGACGCAATCGTGCACGGGGTGGCTTGCATGGCTGCAAAAGCCGTCCCGGGCACTTGGATCGGATCTATCTTGACCGAATGGACACCCTGTGCCAGTAACAAGCACCTAGAAACTATTAATTATGCTGTTTATCCCGCAATTTTAGACTCTTGGCAGCATCTGTGCGCATGCTTGCGTAAGACCTTATCTTGGGGCAGGCCTGGCCCACCGTAATCGCAGTGCGGGAAAGCGCCTTTTTTTTTAGGGTCGAGGCAATTTCCACACCTCGTGCGCTAGATCTCCACTTTACGCACGGTCGAGTTCCCGGGGAACCCCGAAAATTTTAAGAGAAAAATCTTGAATAAATCCCCTATCGCCCGGCCTGCCCCCCACTAAACCTAACCAACAAGCCCTGGATCCAACCTCCCCCTTGCAAATCGGGCTCACCTGTTCATCGAAGTCCCGACAGCGTTGGTCAGATGACTGGGGCAGTGCACCCTGGCCGTTCCGGGCCTACCATGGCGGTCACCGCCATGCAGTCTCCGCCCATATACATCACCGATGAAGAAGGGAACCGCATTGATTTGGGTGATGTCGACAGCTCCATGGGGTACCCGGAGTACCAGTCTCACATGGACATGAACACCGAGCGATTACCAGGCACTGGAGGGACGTCGCGGGCCTCGACCGGCAACCAGCCACCAATAAACGGGCCGCAAACACTGCGAGGCTTGCAACTGTCGCACGCCGCGCAAGTCTCGAAAGAGCCTCCCAAGGAAAAGTTCCTCGATAAGAAATGCTGTATCATAGTTTAATATTTATCCTCGTTTGTGTTGTTTGTGGGCCTGCTGCAGGGTTACCAGAGTTACCGCCAGAGTAACCAGCAGCCAGCAAAGGGAATACCAAGTGGATTCCACTTAATGTTTCCAATAAACTCAGATGGAAGGAAACGAACTAGAGTGAACTGTGAAATCAACTGAAATCAACTGAACCTAAAGCCAACTGAAGGTCTTTAGATGGCTCATCGGAAACAGAATGAGATAGCGAGTAAAAATACGTACAAAGACATTGACCAATAACCCGGAAAAAAAGCAATCAGTTGTATTAACCCTGGCACGCCAAGACTCAAAGCCGAGAATCGGCGCAAAGAATTAACCGCCAAGGCATACAGGTTTCCAAATATGGCACCCCTACCTGGTCCCTACCTGGCCTCTGCTTGGCCCGATTTGGCATGATTACCTACCCGGTCTAGTGGCTGGACCCGGGTGCCAATCTGGGCTCTACCCCGCCTCCTTTTGGTACTGGGTTTCCGGAACTCGCTGTCGTTTATCGCCCCAATTCTGGCCGTAGATTCTCCACAATTCTCTAGCACGGCTCAAAGTCACCCGGTTATGGTGCCATGCACCGTTTCCAGGGCAACCGCCCCACGGCGGACTCAGCTTGAACCGAGGGACTGTGGGGTTGGGCGGGGTTTGCCGATGCAAGATGACGAAACGAGCGAGTATATCTATAGAGCTTAGGGTGTGAATCTCAACCTCAACCAAGCCTGCGCCGCCAACCCAATATTCGGGAAAATCTCCATCCTTGCTCTGTCTCTCAACACCACCTTCCATTGGCCTGCTTGATCGTTCTTGTTTCCTCGTCTCCCTATGGCGACTCTCTCGCTATCTTATCTGCCAGCCCCAGCCCCACACATGTGCCGTGTGGACTCGACCCAAACCACTGAAACAAATTCAGCTGATCCAGCTAATCTCACCAACCAAAGCACCACCACACAGAATCACATGGGAAAACCAGGTTGCCAGGAGGGGTGCCGGCCCGAGATACTCCGCCACAACGCCTATTTATTAGAGCGCGCCAGCGCCAAACTTGCGCTCAAGCTCGAAATCATCACGAAATCTATGGACCAGTTGGACGAACGGATAGCAAAGGCGTCCAGCCCCAACCGATAATCATCTTTTCCGTACAAGTAGTTTCTTTAAGGTATTTTCATCTATTGGAATTTGAGAGATAGTCTAGAACAACCTCGTGCTGGCCGAGATGGGGGCTAGAATCTGGAGTAACTAGCAAGGCCAGCTATGTGCATGCTGTAGGTGCTTTTGCGTTTTTTTCGTCAGCGGTTAGACCCAAATTAAGTATGACGTAGTCATGCTGATAGCGGATGAGTCATGCGTTTAATGGGGTAAAAACCATATTAGGCGAGGCCGTCCTTGCCCTGGGATTTCTACCCCATCGTCCTCCCCCAGAGGGGGTCACGTGCCGGCACCTCGATCGAGTTATAAGCTTTATTACTAATAGCCTCCCCCGTCAGCCGTTTTTGTCAGCCATCTAGTCAGCCACCCTCGTCAGCCACCCTAGTCAGCCACCGTCCATCCCCGCCCGAGGGATAAGGGGTTTGGTCCATCTACCAAGGGTACGGGCTGTTCCAGGGTACGGGCGGCAATGGCGGCGGCGGCTGACCAAGGGTACGGGCAGCTCCTAGGGTTCGGGCGGAGACCCGCCCATTCACATGATTCAATCGGTAGCCAGATGGTTATTTGCGCAAACTGAGCGGTTGTTCTTCCATGCAAAGATCATGCCGTTCTCACGTGAAAAAATTCAGCGCGTATAACTGTGGGACATGGGTTGGCAATGGTTTTCAAAAATTGTGACCCGTAGTTGATTGAATAACCGCAAATAATCAATCTTAAACAACCGGTTCAACAAGCGCGCCCAGATCCCCCCCAGTGGGCCCCGGCTGCGAACGGGCGCTGCCGGTTTGTCAGCATATGCATGCGAAAGCCAGGGGAGGGAATTTTTTCAAGCAGATGCAGCAGGGTAAGGGTGGCTATGTGTAAGTGGCGTGGAAAGCTAAGCAGTGGGTTTGAGGGTCCCACCCCGGCCATTTTCCGCTGTCATTTTGCGGTTTGCAGCGAATTTCCCCAATTTGTCCGAGGTTTGAATCCCTTGTTTTTGTAGTCCCCCATCGCCATCCCTCTCTATAATCTAGCCATCAGCCCCCCATGGGGGGAAGGGGCGGCACTGCAGGCCATCGACAAAGGGCCCGCTGCAGGACCCCATCAGTGCTGAGTCAGTATGCAGGGCCAGCTTTGATGCTCTATATTTAAGGTAGCTGCGGGATGTTGCATCAGAAACAACGAGGGTCCTGGCGACATAATTTCTTGACAAGTCCTGAAAGGAACGACCATAAATCGCGCGCGCCTGCTCAACCACTTATCCCCCCGCACCCCCCACTTATTTGTTTAAGAAGCACGCCCTTGGCCTGAAATTTCCGTTCTTTGCTATTTCCAAACCCCCCTCTGAAAAAGAATTATGGCAGCTACGAAAAGGCGGCATTCGACGACTTTGGTGGCCCCCAAACCGGACGCGCCGGCGGCGGACGCCAAGCAGCGCGAAGAAGGCAACGCGCGCCTGATTGCGCTTTGTGTGGAGATTTTGTCGGCGCACCACCCGCGCGGGATGACGACCAAAGAGCTTATTGGCGAGCTTGATAAACAAACCGAGCGGATCCCCAATCTCACGTCGAGCATCTTGTCCACTAAGCTAAATGCCATGTTCCGCAAGTCGCACGGTGACTCAGCAAACCCCAGCCCCAGGCAATTGGCGGAGCTGCCTTTGGTCCGCCGCACTAGCACCGATCTGCCTAAGCGATTAGTCTACACATTTGCCGGCGAGATTCCCCAGACCAAGCCTATCAGCACCAAAGCCAGCAAAGGCAGCAAAAACACAGGCACCGGGGCCAAACCCGGGTCCGATGACGGCGCTTCGGGATTGGAGACGCCTGAAAGCGATTCAGAGCCTAAGCGCCGCAAATTGGACGAGCAGCCGACGCCCGAAGCCAGCGACGAAGAGCCCGCAGTTGAGCTTGCGCAGCCTGAATCCACTGAGTCTGAGTCCACTGAGCCGGCCGAGCCGGAATCGGCTGCGCCTGCATCGCCTGTTTCCCTTCATGGCCAGGATACCCCTGAGGCTGTTGAGCCTGCTGAGCCTGCTGAGCCTGCTGAGCCTGTCGAGCCTACTGAGCCTACTGAGCCTACTGAGCCTATTGAGCCTGTTGAGGCTGTTGCAGCGAGCGCTTCTTCTGAAGCTGCTGTGACTGAGGCTGAGACTGAAGCTACGGAGCCTTCTGCTGAGACTGCTGAGCCTGCTGATGTTCAGACTGCTGCTGAGACCGAGGCCGCTGCTGAGTCTGCGGTTGAGGCTGCAGAGCCAGAAGTTACTGCTGTGGCTGCCGAGCCTGAGGCTCAAGTGAAGTCTGAAGACCTCAACGAGTCTCAGCCTAAACAGCTACCCGAAGAGCCCAAAGAGCTTCAGGCAGCCTCCCGCAGCCCGCTCAAAGCCAAACTAAAGGCAAAGGAAAGCAAAGTCAACCTCTACTATGATACCCTAGGCGTGGACGGCCTGACCAACGCGCTCCCCACGCCGGCGGCAGAGTCGCCGGCATTTGATTTAGATTTCACCAGCGAGTTTGCGCCGCCCGAGGATCTCTCGTTTGAGCTCGACGGCTTTGGTTGCTGAATTGATGTATATTTATTAGTTATTGCATATGTTTGCTCGTTGAGCACGCCCTGCCTCTGCCCTTTTCCATGCCTCTGTGCTGGCTCACCGCCTTGGTGCTGACTCTGACACTGCCGCTTATCGCGCATTAACCCTGCATACGGCTTGTCGTCTCATGCACAACAACCACCCACTTGCTATGAGCAGCCGCCCGATCCCGCCGTTGGCGGAGATCCCACAGAGCACTCTCAATAGTCGCTGTCCAGACATGGACTGTTTGGAACCTTACGCAGAGCCCGTCTACGTCTCAGGCGAACTGGATTGGGCGCGGCCGTCCACGCCTATCTACGTGCAGCCTTTACCCGCGTCGCCCACCACCGATAACGTTTTTCGCTGGCGGCACAAGCGCGATGTAGGCCCGTGGTGCAACTAGCAGCGCTCCAGCCCCGAGTCTCTGCTTCTCGGTTTATGTATTCTATTCTTATCTCCAGCCCTGGGTCTCCAATGCTAGGCTTATAGATTCTATTCTTATCTCCAGGCAGCGGTCAGCAGCTAGTAGTAACCCGGCAGAATATATTCGAGTTTCTGGACAAGCTCCTTGGACCGGCCGGCTGGCGACGTCACCGAGAAGTTCATGGTGCCCTTGAGGCTCTGCCCCAGCTCGCCCTTGGCCAGCTTGGCAGCCAGCGGATCAACAACTGCAGCAAGAAGCCGGTGCGCGTTGTTGGAGTTCGACTTGAGATGGCCCAGCACTGCATCAACAGTCACAGCCTCCTCTTCCTCGCGCCACGCATCATAGTCGGTGGACATACACACCATCTGGTAGGCGATCTCGGCCTCGCGAGCCAGCTTGGCCTCGGGCAGTACCGACATGTTGATAACAGACCCACCAAACGAGCGGTACATGAGCGACTCTGCGCGGGTGGAGAACGCAGGACCCTCCATGCAGATGATGGTGAGGTCTTTGCCGGCCGATTTCTTGGTGTGCAGCACCGACTTTTCACCATTAAAGTCGCCCTCGAGAGCATTGCCGAACTCGCCAATGAACTGGCCCAGTTCAGGGTCAAACGGCTCGCCAAAGCCGGCATGGCCTACCAGGCCCTCGCCAAAGAACGTCGACGGGCGGATGCCTTTGGTGCGGTCGATGATCTGCGTCGCAACCACAAAGTCCCGCGGCTTGATCTCCGCCTGCAGCGAGCCCACTGCCGAAAAGGCAAGAATGGCCTCAACGCCAATATGCTTCAGAGCAGCAATGTTGGCCTGTGCAGGCACGCTCGATGGCGTGAATTGATGGTTCACGCCGTGCCGAGACAGAAACGCAACCGGATGGCCCGACGCAGTGCGAGCAATGGTGATAGGAGCCGACGGCTTGCCCCACGGGGTCTCGATGTCCAAACTGGCGACCGCAGTCAGGCCAGGAAGCTGGTAAAGGCCGGTGCCGCCAATAATGGCCAATTTCACGGGCTCGGAAAACGACGATGCAAGCATTGGTAAGATGCGCATCCACGTGCCCCTGTCATGTGCTCGCTCGCAGGAAGTACGGCAGGAAGTAATGAGAAAACAGCTATAGTAAAAAATAGGGACCGACTCAAACGAATGTTTCAAATTCCGGCAGTCTTATTACTTCTAGGCAAATCACTAGGTTACTGCCCTGTAGACTAGGTAGCTCAGGCTAAGCAGGCCAGACCAGGTCCAGCTAGGTCAGACGAGGCGAGTCACTGAGGCCATAGGCCATAGTAAATTAGCACGAACTGTAGACTATGGACTAAGACTACGACTGATACTACGACTCAGATTAAGCCTTAGACGAAGACTGCGAGAACGAAACAGGATGCAACTACGAAACAGGCTCAAGATCCTTGTATGCTTGGGCCACGCTGGCCACGACATTGCGGGCATCCACAAACTCGTCTAGCCCATCCTCAAAAATCCGCTGCTTCTTGTACTGGTCCAAAAACGCCTGCCGCCGCATAAGCTGGTCAAACTGGTTGAGCATGCGGCTGAAAAGCCCCGCCATGCAGGTGTGATTGGCCAGCATCAACCCGCTCAGCCGGTTCGGGCTGTCCAGGTACGGCGAGCGCCGCGACAGGGCCAGCTGCAGCGACGCCGGCACGCCTGGCCGGAAGTTGGCGATGTTGCGCTCGCGGATCCGCAAAAGCGACTTCTGCACATCTGTGGGCTCCATCTCGCCTTGGATGATGGTCAACAGCGATAGGTAGCACGCGTTCTTGGACTGCACCGTGCTGAGCATCCGCGTCTTGGGCCCCAGCACGCGCCGGAGAATGTCCAGCACGGTTGTTTTGCGCACAAACTTGGCCGACTCCATTGTGGTTTGGAACGGCGTGTAGGCGGTCATAAGAAAGTGCGTGTCCGGAGTGGGAATCAGCGACGCCAAAATCGACGTCAGGTCGTTGTAAAGGTACCCCGGGTACCGCAGAGTGGCTGTGGATGCGCTCATGATCGTGGCGACAAGCCCATTAGTGGCCTCGAGCGACGGCGACGGATCTTTCAGCACATCGGCGGCAATCCGCATCAACGCGCCGTTGTCCAGCACCACGCTCGAGTCTGCATACAGCGCCAGCCGCTTCATGGCCAAGATACTGTTGTAGGGCTGCACCACCACGTCGGAAACGCGGTCCGTCACGTTGGGGAACACCGAGTATGTTTGGATAAGTTTGCGAGGAAACCGATCATTGATTCGCTCCAGCAGCAGCGACCCAAGACCTGAACCAGTACCGCCGGCAATACTGTGCAGCAGCAAGAACCCTTCCAGCGAGTCCGAGCCGTCGGCTTCGCGATCCAGCACGTCGATGATGTCGTCAATCACCTCCTCGCCCATATGATAGCCCACGGCCCAGTTGTTGCCTGCGCCCGAGCCATTGGGCGCCAAATAAATATTCTCGGGATTATACATGCTGCCATGCGAGCCCGACATGATCCCGTTCACGACGCGGGGCTCGAGGTCTACCATGACGTTTCGGGGCACGTACCGCGTGTCGTCGCTTTGGTAAAAAAACACGTCTTTGCGGTCGATCCCGGGCCGCGCAAACGGCTCTAGGGTACCGTCCGGCGAGATGCCATGCTCGAGACACAGCTGCTTCCAAAACGAGTCGCCGATTTGGTTGCCGCACTGGCCTGCCTGAACGGTAATGAGTTCTCGAGGCATGACAAACGGAGGCCGGCACTGGGGATCAGGTCAACAAAGGCGACTTCACTTCCACTAGGACGCAAACTCAAAGCGAACTCAAAGCGGTTAAAGCGAACTTGAAGCGCAAAATTCACACGAGTTGAAACCGTTTTTTGACACTTGGGATTTTCCCTTTGTGAGCGCTCATAGATAGGCCCTACATGCATGCTTATCAACCGTGCATACATAAACTGTTCAATCAAGCCACCACTATCAGCACCACCTCCATGTACATCCAAACTCCTCTTGTTGCGTCGCCGAACTTTGACCGTCCCGTTTATCTCAAGCTCGAAAATACCCAGCCCGCAGGCTCGTTCAAAGCTCGCGGAATGACGACAGTGGTGGAGCACGCACTCAAGACGTCCAAAAACCCCCATTTCTACTGCTCGTCCGGCGGCAATGCCGGCGTCGCAGCCGCAGAAGCAGCCCACGCAGCAGGATTCCCCTGCACAGTGGTAGTGCCTACGCCTACTCCTGCCAAAATGATTGCCAAGCTTGAGAAAAACAACGCCAAAGTCGTGGTGTTTGGGTCTATCTGGCCCGAGGCTGATGCACACCTGCAGACGCTCATGGCGGCCGACCCCAACCCTGTTTATCTGCATCCGTTTGACAACGAGGTGTTGTGGCAGGGCCATTCGACAATGATTGACGAGCTCGTTGAACAGCTGGACGGCAAAAAGCCCGAGTCAATTGTTGTGTCGGTGGGTGGTGCCGGCCTGTATATTGGCATCATGACCGGGTTGGAGCGCCATGGTTGGCTCGACGTTCCTGTGTATGCAGTGGAGACCGAAAAGGCCAACTGCTTTCACCAATCCATCAAGGCCGGTAAAAAGATTGTTACCGCATCGCCCTCCTCGGTGGCAAAGTCGTTGGGGTCTACCTGGGTGCCTGAAAAGGCTCTCGAGTTCTACAACAAGTCAAAAACGACTTCTCTGCTAGTTTCCGACGAAGAAGCCATTGCTGCCTGCAAGCGTTACGCCAATGATCATGGCGCAATTGTAGAGCCTGCATGCGGTGCTACACTGGCTGCGCTGTACCTCAACAAGGTTCCTGGTTCGGGGTCTGCTGTCGCCATTGTCTGCGGCGGCTCGGCCTGGGGCTGGGAAGACCTTTCCAAGAATTGACTGCATAAAGCATACTATAGACGCTAGGTTTCTAGATAGACTCTCGAGAAAGACTCTCTAGAAAGACTCTCTAGATCGACTCTGATTACCCTTCGTTTCGCCGGGCCTGGGCAGGGATAGACCCGGACATGCATAGACCCAGATACTATCTGGAGTGAGTCATGTACATCCACACTCCGTTGATCTTGTCGCCAAACTTTGATCGTCCTGTGTTTTTGAAACTGGAAAACGTCCAGCCGGCCGGCTCTTTCAAGGCCCGGGGTCTCACCAAGGTGGTCGAGCAGGCATTGGCCTCGTCCAAAGACCCCAACTTCTTCTGCTCGTCGGGAGGTAATGCAGGAGTTGCAGCTGCTGAAGCCGCCCAGTCGGCCGGCCGCCCCTGCATAGTGGTTGTACCTACAACTGCGTCTGCGAAAATGATTGCCAAGATAGAGAAATTGGGCGCCAAAGTCATTGTGTCAGGGTCCATCTGGCCAGAAGCAGATGCGCATCTGCAGACGCTCATGGCCGACGACCCCAACCCTGTTTATGTGCACCCGTTCAACGGCGAGACGGTCTGGCAAGGCCATTCCACGCTCGTGGATGAGCTCGTTGAGCAGCTAGATGGCAAGAAACCGGAAGCCATTGTGTTGTGTGTTGGCGGCGGTGGCCTCTATACTGGCGTCATGACTGGTTTGGAGCGCCACGGCTGGCTGGATGTGCCTGTGTATGCTATCGAAACAGAGAAGGCCAATTGTTTTCATCAAACTGTTAACGCGGGCCACACTCTTGTTACCGAGGCTCCGACCTCGATTGCAAAGTGTTTGGGGTCTACATGGGTGCCTGAAAAGGCTCTTGAATACTACAACAAGTCGAACACCACCTCGGTGTTGGTGACGGACGAAGAGGCGGTCGCAGCTACCCGACGGTTTGCAAATGACCACGGCTATATTGTGGAGCCAGCCTGTGGAGCTACGCTTGCCTCTTTGTACTTTAACAAGGTTCCTGGAAACGGTACCGTTGCAGCGATTGTTTGTGGAGGCTCTGCATGGGGGTGGGAAGATCTTGCGGATCCTCCTCAGTAGCGCATCGCAGCCGTCCGCAGGCACCCACATCCAGGCACCAGGCACCCTGGCACACCCTGGCATCGAACCAGTGGAAAACTCGGTGCATCTAATGCATGAAAACATCAGTAACATTCTTAATGCACCAGATTTCCTTAACACCACCATCAGATAAACAAACAGATCTAGCAATAAATTAAATGTTGAATTTAAATTCTATACGTGGGTGTTGAGTCCCCTTGGCCGTAGCCTTTTAGTTGTGTTAAGAGTCAAAGCTCGCTGGCCAGCAGTTTCTGTCCAGAATTGATTTGAAGCATTTCAAACGCCCTTTAAACCCGCTTGGAGCTAGTGGTGGTGGCAGAAGCCGTAGACGCCTTGCTGGCCTTGACCTTGGCCTCGCCAGCACGCAGAGCATCGCGCTCGGCATAGATGCGAGCAGTGTAAGGGCCCTCGAAGCGCAGAGCAAGCGAGTACATGACCCACACCAGGGCGGACAGAATCATGCCAATGCTCTTGCCGTAAAACAGCGAAGTGCCCATAAACGACAGGTAAGAGCCCACATACATGGGATTCTCAGTGACGTTGAAAGGGAACGAAGTGACCAAGTGGTCCATGAGAATGCCAAAGTAGTCGCCCAAGTAAGTGCCGGTAACACCAAGCGCCCACATCGACGACAAAGTAAGAACATTGCCAATCACAAACAAGGCAATGCCGCCCGCCTGAGCATAGACATTGTCCAGCAAAGGAGCAACGGGCTGAGTGTCCAAAGCAACCTTGAAGGCGTGGTCGCGGAAGATGCCAAGACTGAAGATGGTGATGGCCAGCAGATAGCAGCCCAAATAGCGGCTGCCGCCCGCCAGCTTGGTGATCAGGCCGGTGCGCAGCTGGAGCTGGGCGGCGATGTTCCAGAAAATGGGGTTGAAGGCAATGCATTGCGCCGCAAACACCACCTCCTCGTTCATGTAAAACGGCAGATTCTCGTTAACCCACTCCTCGCTCAACAACATGATGATGACGCGTGGTAGTTGGGATGTGTTTGCATGTGATCTGGCTTACGTGGGCCCTAACCCGGGCTAACAAGCCTGTCATTGCCCTGACATTGGGTCCTAGGTACTGGGGTACTGTCTGGGGGTACTGTCTGGGGGTACTGTCTGGGGGTACTGGGATGGCCAGGACAGTCTGAGATGGTGGGGGCAATGAAAAGAAAATGCTAAAGTTGCTAGACGCCAAACGACTCTAGTTCATGCAAAAATATATAGAAGTTAAAACCCCCGCTTGTTGAAGTCGTTGTAAACGGTGGGATACACTCGAGGATGCGGGTTGTCAAACAAGAACTTAAGCGTGCTCTTGGCCCTTGCTAGCGCGCGAGTGCGTCGGCTGGCGGTGTGCGAGTGTAATGAGCCAGAATCCAGGGAAGCAGTCTCGATGATGTGCGTTTTCTCCATTTTCGTGTATCCTAGTGGCGACCCCACGTCTTATAACCACCCTTCATAATGACTGCATGCAGATCATGCACGTTACCTAACGGTCATGCATCTGCCAGCTGGCAGGCCCATGTCGCCTCCACGTCGAACCAAAATAAACGAGTCAAAAAACTAGCGCAAATTTGAACAGTTCAATATCGGGGTCCCCAACCGTGTTTGTAGAATTTCCGTCAACAGTGGCCGGCAGAAAATATTTACCCTAAAAATATTTTTAACAGCACGTGCATGATGATCGATGGCCCGTTCTGGTTCGCTAAAAAGCCTCACGTTGCTGGAGGCGCAGCAGCAACAGAAACGAACTCCGAAAAAAGAGGCAAAATAAAGGAGAGAGGAAGTAAATGTATTCTATTTGAATTTTAAATACTGACTAGATGCTGCTAGTTCCATAGGTAGGTGCCAACCGGGTTCACTACTGGAAACTGTGTCCAGCGCATCCCGAATGGCAATGCACAAAAGCGCTAAGGCCACGCTCAGAGAATCCTGCGCTGCAAGTTGCTGTGATCAGATTCATAGAACGGGCGGGGAGGAGGCGCGTCAAACAGCCATTTCAAGGCCTTTTTGAACTTTTCGCCTCGACTCAAGCGTCGGTGGTGCTCCACGGTTTCATAAGACTCCGGGGACTCCTGGGGACTTAATGGGTCCTGGAAGTAGTGAAGGTCTTTAGGAGAAGAAAGAGGATGGACGGTGGTGCGAACGGTGGTCATAGGATGATGATTGCAGGGGTGGCGCGTCGCATTTTATAGAAATAGATGCCCATGCAGCCATTAGGGTTCGCATGCAAGTTGACTAACTCATGCAAGTCGTGGTGGCGATGACTGCATATATGGGTTCACTGCTGCATAACCGCCAGCCTGGCAACCGCTAGTACGAGACCATGGAGCAATAAAATGAAAAAGTGGGTGTTCTTAAATGCGTATATGTCTAATCTAATTTCAAATCGATGTTGAGGTTAACCCGGTCATCTCCGGTTTCGCGCCCGCCTTGTTTCCGATCGTCGAGGTGTGGACCTCTCATGCATGGTCGGTGGTACGGGCACAAGTGCAGGACCGTACCCTAGGGGCGTAACCAATTTTTGCAAACTAGTTGCGCTGGCAGGACTAAAATGCAGGCGTAGCAGTGGAATTCATTCTCTCATCAATGGTTAATGTTTCTGCGACGAGAAATGCAGGGGTCTTGGTCGGGCTCGAAAAAGCCGCCAAGGCGGGGAGTAGAAAAGGCCCACCTGAAAAGCCGCTTTATTTTGCGATAGAATCGGCGGCAACGACTTTCAGGAGGCTCAGGCTCGTCTTCTTCAAACGATAGTTCACTTCGAGTAGATATATAAGTGGTTCCATGGGAATCAGGTTGGCCCATACGATACCTCCAACTAATAGGTGGTTTATATAGCCAGCTTTGTCACGAGCGATATATACAGAGGCGCGGTTAGTAAAACGCGGCCGCGTCGCGCAATCTGGAAATTCGGATGTGTGAGGTATGGCGAAAACCATAACGAACCACAGACCGCCTTGGCATATGCAAGTCGGCACGGCTATCTCGACAGGATGGCCCAAGCATTGTGGCCGTTTAATCACCATTATTTATAAACTGTTAAATCGTAAACACTCAGTTCTATCAATAGATCGACTGCATATTTGCCACAGAGCACCCCGGCTAGCCTGGCTAGGCAATAATACCCGCATCAGCATGGAGGGCCTGCAGGTTTCATGGCCACTCGATAGCTACCAGATAGCCATAAAAAGTGCCACAAAATATGGACACAAATATATATTTTAGTTGTGAATTTGTTATTTCATGGCGGTTTATAAAGTCATTTTTCATCGGCTATTATGACTGCATGTGATGAAGTGCGTGGTCAAATTTACATGCATAGCGTTTGTCGAGTACTGAGTCACAGCAAAACCCATGCGATGGACGATCGATCAGTAAAGGTGCTGCAAAACGCGTTCGGGTTTGAATCTCAGGTCTTTTCTTTAACATATACTTCCCACGCTAGATCTGCTTTGTATACTTTCGACTGAAACGGAACAGTCTCAAACCAGGACCAACGGGCAAATCACCCGAAACGAGCAACAGTGCATGGGTTGATACATGCGCGAAGGGGGCATTTCCCAAACAAGATTTATGGTCCAGTAGATTTCCAAAACAGGGTACAGTTGGATTTCCGAAACAGGATATATCGGTACACTCGTGTCAGTAAGAGTGACGCAATAGTTGCCTTTAGCACTATACCAGCGACGTTGAGAAAAGACTGAAAATATTTTCCTTTCCGAGTTGTACTCTCTTGATTCGGTAGCTTTTTGAGATCTTGGAGGTAGGATATCTTCCCGAAGGAGTAATTGTGGTTCAACATGAATCTGAGATTCTGATCAGGCTCAAAGTAGAAGCGACGCTGGAGCTGCGGGGACAACTATATATAGCGGTCGATCGAGTCGAAGACAGTATCCAAACGTTCTTTCTCTTGTCTGTTTTCAATCATTTCAATGTTGCGCACTCTTATCATCGCCCTGCTGGCCACTGCCTTTGCCATTCCCTCTGAGGTCCTCGAGAACAACGCTGCCGTCGACAATCTCGAGGTCAACACCGAGGCTGCCCCCAATGGTCTGGATGTCAACGAGAACTTCTGCCTGCCGTGCCCCTTTGGTGGCCACAAGAGCTCTGGTCACAAGAGCTCTGGCCACAAGAGCTCTGGCCACGGCTGCGGCTCTCATGGCTCTGAGCACGTCCCCGTTGCTCCGGGCCCCCGCAAGGAGTGCATTGACATCCCTGATGTCAAGCCCAGCACTCTGTACGACACTAAGGTGCGTGAGATTGTTGCTACGCGCACCGTGACCGACCTGAAGGTTGCTTCGTCTGTGGAGACTCTCGTTCAGACTCTGACCAAGACCCACTACTCGACCCACACCTCGCTGTCGTACCCCGAGCAGACCGAGACGTGCACCTTGACTCGCAAGTACGTTGTGTGGCCCGGCTACACCGTGACTGCTGGCCGTCCTGGCTACACCGAGCCTGCCCATGTTGAAGGCGGCTGCCACCCCACCGGCACCCACCATTGGTAAACGGTGGAGTTGTGAAAGGTGACTACTGCGACAAGCGGGGTGAGAGCCTGCTTATTCCAAACGAGGCATGAAGTATACGAACAAGTCTCTACCACTTTCTTTAATAGTCCAGTAGTAATTTTGCCTTCCATCTGGGGTCTAAACCTTTGGGTTGAGTCGTTTGAGATCCAAAGCGTTTATCTATGTCTAGGCTAGTCTGCCACTAGTCTATCAGTAGTCAACCACTAGTCTACCACTATTCTGGGCTAGTCTGGTCTGAGTAGTCTCAATCGTCTTAGCCAAAGTCAGTGCGTACGGAGTAGTCTGTCTGTCTGTCTGGGTAACAGCACGAGCCACCCCAACCCACCTCCCCCAAACCTGGCCCACCGCAAGGTGCTTAGCAATGCAAGTTGACAACGACATCGACGAGAGCTTGTACTCACGCCAGCTGTATGTGCTTGGCAAAGAGGCCATGCAGAAAATGGCCACTTCCAATGTCCTGATTGTTGGTCTGGGTGGTCTTGGCGTAGAGATTGCCAAGAATGTGGCGCTGGCGGGCGTCAAGTCGCTGGCGCTTTACGACCCCACCCCCACGGTGGTGGGCGACTTGGCCAGCCAATTCTACCTCACCGAGGCCGACATCGGCAAGCCCCGCGCCGAGGCCTGTGTGGCGCGGTTGGCAGAGCTCAATTCCTATGTGCCGGTGAGTGTTGTGAGCGGCGAGCTCGAGACGCTGGTTCCGCATTATCAGGTGATTGTGGGTGCGCAAATAGGCATTGAGGAGGCCGTCAAGCTCGACCAGTACGCGCGCGTGGCCGGCAGCAAGTTCTTGTGGGCAAACACCTACGGATTGACCGGCTCGCTGTTTACTGACTTTGGCGACGAGTTTGCGGTTGTCGACACAAACGGCGAGGAGCCGCTGGTGGGCACGGTGGCGACAATTGACGAGGACGGCGAGGTGTTTGCGCCCGAGAGCGCCCGGCACGGCCTCGAGAACGGCCAGCTCGTCAAACTGACCGGCGCCCAGCCCGCCGAGCTCAACGGCGAGTACCGCGTCAAGGTACAGGGCCCGCTGTCGTTTAGCATTGGCACACCCAAAGCCAAGTGGACAAAGGGCGGCGAGTGGACGCAGATCAAGGAGCCCGAGATCTTGAAGTTTGAGCCGCTGGAAAAGCAGCTGGCCAACCCCGAGTTCCTGATCACCGACTTTGCCAAGTTCGACCGGCCCGCGCAGCTGCACGTGGCGCTGCTGGCGGTGCAGGCGTTTGAAAACAAGCACTCGGCCCTGCCCCGGCCCTATAACCAGGAAGATGCCACCGAGACGCTGGAGCTGGCCCAGAACGTGCTCAAGCAGTACCCTGTGCTGGGCGAGGACGGCAAGCTTGATACCGAGCTGCTAACGACGGTGATCAAGCAGGCGCGTGGCAGCGTGGCGCCTATGAATGCGGTGCTGGGCGGCATGGCCGCGCAGGAGGTGCTCAAGGCGGTTTCGGGCAAGTTCTCGCCCGTGAAGCAGTGGATGTACTTTGATGCGTTGGAGGACCTGCCTGCCGGTGTGACCGAGGCCGACGCCGAGCCCCGCGGCTCGCGCTACGACGGACTGTATGCAGTGTTTGGCAAGTCGTTTATGGACCGGCTCGCCAACCTCAAGCTGTTTCTGGTCGGCGCGGGCGCCATTGGCTGCGAGGTGCTCAAGAACTGGGCGCTGCTGGGCATTGGCTCGGGGCCCGACGGCCATTTATGGGTCACCGACAACGACAGCATCGAAAAGTCCAACTTGAACCGACAGTTCTTGTTCCGGCCTAAAGATGTGGGCCGCCCCAAGTCCGAGACGGCTGCTTCTGCTGTCGTGGGCATGAACCCGGACTTGCAGGGCAAGTTCACGGCTCTCACCGACAAGGTGGGTCCCGACACGCAGCACATTTTCAACGACGAGTTCTGGACCCGCCTGGACTATGTGACCAACGCGCTGGACAACGTCGAGGCCCGCACCTATGTGGACCGGCGGTGCGTGTTTTACCAAAAGCCGCTGATCGAGTCGGGCACGCTGGGCACAAAGGGCAACGTGCAGGTGGTGGTGCCGAACCTGACCGAGTCTTACTCGTCGTCGCACGACCCGCCCGAAAAGGGTATTCCGCTGTGCACGCTGCGGTCGTTCCCGTCGAAAATCGACCACACGATTGCGTGGGCCAAGCGCCACTTTGAGGAGCTGTTTAGCGAGAACCCGCAAAACGTGAACCTGTACCTGACGCAGCCCAACTTTGTCGAGTCCACGCTCAAGCAGGCGGTGAGCCAGAAGCAGGTTCTGGAGACCATCGACGCCTATTTGGTGGAGCAGCGCCCGCTCACGTTTGAGCAGTGCATCCAGTGGGCCATCGACGAGTTCGAGCTGCTGTTTGTGAACGACGCCAAGCAGCTGCTCTACAACTTCCCGCCCGACTCCAAGACGTCCACGGGTGCGCTGTTCTGGACACCGCCTAAGCGCGCGCCCACCCCCGCCAAACTCGACGTCAACAACCCGCTGCACCTCGAGTTCCTGGTGGCGGCCGCGAACCTGCGGGCCGCAAACTACGGGCTCAAGGGCGAGACCGACCCCGCGCTGTTTGCCGAGGTCGCCCGTACCTACCACGCGCCCGAGTTTAGCCCCGCGTCGGGCGTCAAGATCGCCGTCACCGACGACGAGATCGTCAACTCCAGCAACGCCGAGTCCGACGAGCTGGCCAAGATCGCCGCCAAGCTGCCGCCGCCGTCGTCGCTGGCCGGGTTCCGCCTGCATGTGGCCGACTTTGAAAAGGACGACGACAGCAACTTCCACATCGACTTCATCAACGCCACCTCCAACCTGCGGGCCGTGAGCTACGGCATCGAGCCCGCCGAGCGCTCGCGCACAAAGTTCATTGCCGGCAGCATCATCCCCGCCATTGCCACCACCACCGCTCTGGTGACCGGCTTGGCTACGCTCGAGGCCCTCAAGGTCGTGCAGAGCAAGAAGCTCGACGACTTCAAAAACGGCTTTGTGAACCTGGCCCTGCCGTTTTTCGGGTTCTCGGAGCCCATTGCAAGCACAAAGATCAAATACAACGGCCGCGAGCTCGACAAGGTGTGGGGCCGCTTCTCGCTCAACGGCGACGTCACCCTGCAACAGGTGCTGGACTTCTTCGAAAAGGAACATGGTCTGGAGGTGACGATGATTGCTGCCGACGCGCTGCTGATCTACGCGTCGTTCTACCCGCCCAAGAAGCTGCAGGAACGGCTGCCGCAGAAGCTGTCGACGCTGATCGAGGAGATCGGCAAGAAGCCGCTGGAAACCAAGACCATCACGCTGGAGATCTGCGCCGACGACGCCGACGGCGAAGAGGTCGAGGATCTGCCGTATGTGGTTGTGAATTTGTGACCTTCTTTACTCGCTACACTCACTCTAGACAGACTAGACAGACTAGATAGACTAGACTACTACTGTACTAGGGATCGACTCAGACAAGACTCAGAGTCGACTAAGACACGACTCACACTCGACTCACACACGACTCAGACTCGACTCAGACACGACTAAGACTCTACATTTTCAACAGTACCACACCCCTACAATAGCTCCCAGCGAGCTCGCTACAAGCCAAGCCGGACGCTGGCTTGGCAGGCCCCCACCCACTGGTGGGATGGCTTTTTGCTGACCCCGCTACCCCACCGCCCTGCATATTCCTTGTTACCTGCCCGACTCCGTAGACTTAATTATTTCAACCACCAGCCATTTTTCTGCGGGATAATTTACCCCTCGTGGGCGGTCGCGTCACGTTCTGCATCCCGAAACTCTAATTATCCAAATAGGAAAGTGGTGGGGGTGTCTGGGAAAACCGCCCCACCAGCTCCAGGCGCAGGCCATATGCATGTAAATTGATGCCCCGCAAACTCCATGCAATCCATCAAACAGCAAAAAACATTTCAGTTTAATTGCTACACCCAGAAGCTCCATTCCCCTCTTCTTTTCGACGCCCTCACTCCTCACCTCACCCCCGGTTGCCACGGCGCCACGTGCAGCCCAGGGGCTTTGCAAACCACCCGCCTGTTGGGCCAGCCGTTCTGGCAAGGGATGACGCAATTATACACCTGCATGCATATCCTCGGCAACCCCGGCTACGCCAAATGGTCTTCCTCGGCTTCAATTCAGCGCATGTCCATACTATTCCTCGTAGACAGTTATTTCCCGGAATTAGGTTTCTAGTCCGCCGCTTGGTTGGCGCTTTTCCAGCCATCCCGCGCCTATCAGTGCATGACCCTGCAGATCTTACTGTGCAGCATGCATGTCTCACAGCTAGCTTTTTTTGCATAAAACCACCACCCCTTTTTCCCCCTTTTTCAGTTCTCAGATCCCGGCTTCTCTCCTTGAAAAAAATGCACTTGCGCATTCTGCTGGCCGTCTTGGCCCTTGGCCTGGCAGATGTCCTCGACAACATTAGAGCTGCGGGCTCGTCGTTTGATGCCATGGCCCAGTTCTACAGCACCGTTCCGGCAGCCTTTCATTCCGTTCTCCAGCAGGTTCAATATTACTCGCCGCTTCTGCAGGGCGTCAATGCCTTAAAAGACTCGTCAAACCCCATGAGTATTCCTGCCTCGAATGTTTCCGACTATGCCCAGGGCTATAATGGCCTGCAAAAATCAGTGTCGCATTTGTTGCAAGTGCTCCTCGACAGAGCCGATACTCTCGCCTCGCTGCTTCCCGAGTCCATTATTGGCGGCAACATGAACACTCTGGGGAGTGCCATGGCTATCGTCAACTCTAATGTATACTCTGCGGCAGCCGGTGTCGCAACTGCATGCGCTCCACTAAGCTCTATTTCACAGGACGCAGAAGTGATGGCTAACAACTACGCGTCTGTCGCGGCGCGCTATTCAGCTGATATCCCTGCCTTTCTGATGCCTGCCGCACCCACAAGCTGCTTTTCCAGCCCGCTAACCAATAATTCTAATGCCACCAACCCCGACAACGTGATCAACTTTATGGCGGCTATCGGAACTACTGCCGATCAGTATGCAAGCGCAGAGTTCACCTTATTCAATGCGACCCGGCAGCTTCAAACTCTCTCCACGGCGTTCACCCTGCTTGTTTCAGAACAGCGCGGCGTGTCGGTGTCTCAAGATCACTATGCCAACAGCAGCCGTGACCTCACTACTTCCCTAGGCGGCTACCTCAATCACTTCAACGTCCCCAGTCCTATGCCAGGACCCATCAATGACCAGTTGCTGCTGCTCAACAAAGAGTCTGCCACGTTTTCACATGTGGCCTTGGCCGCTGTCAAGGCAGACTGCGAGTCCTATACCCAAGTTCAACAAGGACTCCGCTCTCTCAACGAAGCATGGACAGGCATTAACAGCTTCTACGGCACAGCGCTCTCTCTTACCGATACTGAGTCAAACTGTACCGTGCCTACCTCAACATCTTCTCGTGGATCCAACGCCGGCACAGCCACCAGCCCAGGCTCTCAGCTTGTTGCTAGTCCCGACAAGCCTTCGAGCTTCACTGCCTGGGGCCGGTGGGTCCTTGTTGGCGTGGCGGCAGCCTTAGTTCTGTTCTCGTCTCTTCTGGCCTTTATGATGGTCTTCTCTCGCCGGCGCATCCTCCGCGGCAAGCCGCCTCTGTGGGGAACTGCCTGCATCTTCCCGCAGCGTATCACTGCATCACCCTCGGCGGTGGAAAATGACTCGCCCATATCGCTGGCGTCATCGTCGATGATCAACTCCTGCTCGATCTGCAGAAAGGAATTCAAATCCAAGGAACTCGCCACCCACTGCCAGTGCGGCTCTTTGTTTCATCCCGGTTGCCTGTATGAATGGCGGGTGACCTACGAGACCATGTGCCCCACTTGCTGCAACCACAAGGCCGGTGTCTAGCGCACCGGTGTTATTTATTTGGTTTTTTGTTTTCGTAAAGTCAATTGTACCTACTTCGCTCTTATCAACTGCTCTACTCAAAATAAACTGATCACTCTGTCGGCCACTCCAGTTACGCTCATCTTGTGGGTGATAATGATGATTGTGGTGGTCCGAAACTTCTTCAAATTCTCAATCACCCGAAGAATGTACTCGGTACTCTCATTGTCGAGTGCAGACGTGCATTCATCAAGGATTAGCACCTTAGCCTTGCGCAGCAACGCTCGCACTAACCCGAGTCGCTGCATCTGTCCACCCGATAGTAGGTTCCGCTTGATACGGGTGTTGTATCCGTCTTCAAGGCCAGAGATAAAATCATGGATTCCACACTGCTTGCAGATCTCGAGAGCCTCTGCTTTGACATCTTCACTGTCGTCGTCAACGGCATACAGCAGATTTTCCATGATCGTGGCATCAACAAAGTCCAGCGGCATCTGTCCTGCCATGGCAACGTTCTTGCGAATATCTTCAATAGGAATACTTTGAATATCCCGGTTGCCAAGATAGATTGCACCCTGTGTGGGCTTTTCGAGCACCAAGAGCAGCCTAGCAATAGTTGACTTGCCCGATCCTGAGGGCCCAACAATCGCAACCGTATCGTTTGCTTTGATAGATTCTGACCACCCGCCAAGCGCCTGCGACCCATCGGGAAATTGAACACCAACGTCAGTGAAATCAATCGACCCGTAGTCCAGCAGCCCGAGGTCGGTCTTATCCCAATCTTGGATGATAGCATCGTCCTCTTTGTTCGACTGGTCGTTGAGGGCAGTAAAGTATCGCTCGACAGCTTCGAAACCATTGCTAACGGCCGGGATAGAATTGGCCAAGGTATCAATGGTCATGAGAGCAAACACAACAATGGCAAAGATCTGGAATGCATCTGCAGGGTCATACTCGCCCGTAGAGATCAGCTTCATGCTGTACCAGATCATCAGTCCTTGAGCCATCAACGGAAAGATTCGCAGCATGCCAAATCCGGCACCCACCCAGAAAGACATGGGAGCCGATAAGCTGTTCACAGCTCGCTCTCGGTCCATGTAATACCTTTCAAAATATTTCTCGAGCCGCTGGGTTTTGACGGTGCGAATACCGCTAACGACCTCGACCAGGAGCTTAACCACTAAGGCTCGCTTAGCTTCACGGGCAGCTGTCCAGGTCGTGTTGAACCGTTTGTAGGCTTGGTTCGCCGCGAGAAACACGGGTGCCACAGACAGTCCGACGAGAGCTAGTTTCCAACCGGTGGCCACAGACCAAATCAATGCAATGGTACCGAGCGTAACCATGTTGATCCATCCCGACCAGTAGGTGGTGATAATCAGCCGGCAGCGCTCTGAGTCGCTAAACAGAAGTTTGGTGTAGTAGGAAATCTCGTTTTTGCTAAGGCTTTGCTTGTGGACTAGCACGCTGAACAACCGACTGCGGACTAGCCGCTGCCAGTTTTCAGCAACCCATTCTAGTAGCACCGAGCAGTAACTCAAGAGGCCATCCGCAAATGCAATTGCGAGAACGCCCATAGCCCAACCAACGACGTTGAGCTCTTGAGTCGGGAGCAGCCCGACCAGTAGGCGAGAAAACGCATAGGCAAAGACGGGGTTTAACGTGGCATGAGCAGCAACAATCAAGAAACCAAGAAACAAAGCAAACTTGTTAGGAATGCTCATGAATAGCTCGAGGCTGATTTTTTTCGTCGCGGGCTCCTTCGTTAGCTCGGTATAGGTAGCGGATGTGGGTGCCGAAGGAGGTGTCGCAGTAAAAAGCAGCGGGTCGCCTGCGGTGGTCTGGCGCTTGAGATCGGTGATATCGCTGTACCGAGTAGCAACACCATCTCTTAAAACATACAGCGGCTTTTTCTTGGGGACAAGGTTCAGCTGGTGGGTGATGATGATTGTCGTTTTGCCAGCTCGATACTCGAGAATCGATGTCATGACTTCTTCCTGCAACCGCGGATCCAGAGAGCTGGTACTTTCATCAAAGATCATAATAGGAGCATCTCTCAACCGCGCACGGGCTAGGCCTACTCGCTGAGTTTGCCCGCCACTGAGCGGGAACGTCCCCATGGTCTCTATGCCGTTTGGCAAAGCATAAACAAAATCGGCGCACATCTCTTGGCAAGCCATGGCAACCATTTTTTCGGTGACATCCGCAGGGTTTCGGGAGCCAATTCGGATGTTCTCCGACAAGGGGATATCGAACAAGACGGCTTGCTGTTCCACCACATAGATATTCTGTTCAATCCAGGCGTTGCTAAAGTGGGGAACAGGGATATTGTTGATGCAGACCATGCCGCTCTGGTAGTTGTACTGCTTTGAGATCAGGTTTGCCAGGGAAGATTTTCCACATCCAGAGGGTCCCACTACGTATGTGGCCTCGCCGGCTTCAAAGGCCATAGACGCACCCAGTAGCACGGGCCCCGGTCTCGATGGATAGGAGAAACATACGTTGTCGAACTTGATTTCTCCTTGGCCATCAGCTAGCGATGGTGGCATCAATCCGATACCGTCTTTGAAATCTGTTAGCCCGTCTCGCTCGGTCAACCTGTCTAGACGAGCGGCAGACACCCGGCCCTTTTGGAGATAAATGAGTTTCTCCAAGAACTGTTGGAACTGGCTTGCAGCTGATAGACAGGACCAAAAGACGGTCATAACAGAACCAGAAGAAAGGCCGTGATTACGGACCATGTAGGAGCCGAAATAGAAGCCCTGCACAAACATTGAGAGAAGCAAGAAGCGGCCCAGACCTTGTTGGAGCTGGCTCAAGTGCCAGTGACCCATGTTGTAGCGTTGTTCTTCTTTGAGGTCCTTGGCCAGCTTCTCACACTCATAGTTCCGACGCTGAAAGATCTTTACGGTGGGCAAGCTCGAAAGCACCCAGTCGGCATGGTCTGTGATCACGTCAAGAATATGCTTTGAAGTAGAGACCTTTTTCTCCACAAACGGGTTAATGCTGGCCGTCAAGACAATCAGCAAGGGAACACCGGCCAGACTCACGAGGGTTACTGCCCAAGAAAAGTAGAATGCCACTCCGAGCTGGATAATTGCCGAAACAGCGAGCACAATCATATTGCCGATAGAGATGCCGGCGGCCAGTTCCAGGTCTTGAACGTCTTTGAAACTCATTGTGACGGAGCCAATCGCCTTTTCATTCTCATCGAACCAGCCGCTATTGTTTTTGATGATGGCCGTGTACAGCTTTTGTCGTGCCCGGTGGCCCTGCAGGTACCCCAGGTAGCTCCACACGGTGTACATGACCCAAGAAATACCAAATTGAGCAGCTGCGAGACACCACATTCCAATACAATAAGAAAGCACTTTGCTCATGAAAGGGGCTGCAGTTGTTGACGAGGCGGAGAAATGCTCCAGCGATGTAAAGACCTTGCCGATGAGGATGCTGGAGACAGGCTCGACCGCAGCATCCAAGAGGCAGAAAACAGCGCCAATAAATAGTAGGGGAGAATCTTTGCGACTGAGGAACTGAAACAGCGCCATCTGCACAAAGTGAGGGGGGTGGGAGATAAGGCATTTGCCTTGGTTTGCAAGAGATGCAAGATCGCTGCCTCAAAGTGCATGGATGGCGGTTGCGACATACCTAAAGGGGTAACTATTTCTGCACGGGGGTTAGGGACCGCTCCCACAAGCCTATGTATTTATGCCTTATGTTTACTGTTTCGAAGCGTTTCCTCGAGTTTTCAGAGCGTGGATCAAGTATTTTTCAAATGAAGTTTAACCCGAGCATTTCAGAACTCAATGAAGAAGCTCTTGGGTGAAATCTCAGTTCCCTAAGAACTGAGGGCTGTCCATGATTATACCCCTATCTAACCCAGGTATTTTGACATCTTAAGCCAATATTCCTAGTAAATACACCCCTAAAAGTCTAAATAAAATACTTTTGAACTCCCTTGAGCACTTTCAAAATTTCACTATATCTGGTCGTCGCAGACTAGCTCGAGATTACATGAGTTTGGCAGATCGACGGAGAAATTTGGGCCCTACCGATACGGTCGCATTCAGCATCGAGAAGGAGCCAAGCGGCCCTATTTATGAGGATCAGGTCCGGGCGGTGTTTTTATCCCAGGGTGTAGCCCAGCACGCCAACGGCTCGGCGTATCTGGAGACCGGCGGCACTCGTGTGCAGTGCAACGTGCATGGCCCGCAGCCTCTTCGGGGCGAATTTCACAGCGAGGCCGAGGTGACTGTGAATGTGAAAGTGGAGCCGTTTGCTGGGTTAAGTGACGCTGGAGTGCTTGAGCGGACAATTGCCGATTTTGTGCGCACGAGCATCACGCCGGCAATTGTGCTGAAAGACTACCCCAAGTCGGCGATTGTGCTGTCGATCACCGTCTTGTCGGGGGTAGAGGGAGCCCTGTTTCCCCAGATTGCGGCGGCCGTGAATGTCGCGACGTTGGGGCTGGTGAATGCGGGCATTGCCATGCACGACATGGTTACTGCCGTCAGCGTAGCGTCGCACGATGGCCAGGTGTTTGCCGACGTGGATGCGCCTCTGGAGGACCCGCAGCTGATTGCCGCATACCTGACGGCCAAGGGCAAGCTCGTGGGCTTTACTGTGGGTGCTATTGCGGGGGTGCCGAAGCCGCTGCTGGACTCGCTTTTCTCGCGTGCGCAGGCCGCCGCCGAGACCCTGCGGCAGGTGTTCAACGGGTACCTCGTTGAGGACTATGCCAAGCGGGATGCTGGCCGGTGATGTTCGAGTAGAGCTGGAGCAGGCTACCTGAATGGGTTTCTATAAATATTAGCTAGAAAAGACTACCGGTCCTGTACGCTCGAGCAGTGGCACAAGAATCGGGTCTATAAATAGGCTACAAGGCTACACAGGCGTGTCGGTTTCTCTTGCCATGCTAAACGCCGGCTCGTGCACAGTGGGCTTGCTGGCCAGATGCCAGATCTGAGCAGTCCGTTCAGCCACAAACCCGCTGGCCAGCGTTTCGAGCGACCGCGTAAGAATCCACCGAGGCGTCGAGTTCGCCACCGCCAGTACGCCGTCTTCAATGGTGAGGTCCAGCCCCCATAGCTGCGACTCGCGGCCAACATCGTCTACTGTGTAAGGTGTATGCTCTGCGGAGGAAAACAGCTCGCGCGTTTGTTCCCAGTTGGTTTTGCCATACACTGTAAAGTAGTAGTGATGGACGGCCGAGCGGGCGGCTGCTGTGGCTGCGGCAAGGCCGCTGTTGGCCATTGCGTCGCGCGCAACAACGGCAGCGAGCGCATGCCATGCCTGCCAGAACCGCACAACATCAAGCGCCAGAAACGCATCTACAAGCGTGCGCAGGTCCGGGTAGACCGCAGAAACGGCCGCGAAAACAGGGTCGGCGCGCGCAAAGAACTTCAGGTCCTCGCGGCCAAGTCCCAGCACCGCGCTCATGGTCAACACCGCCGCCTGCACGCCCGGTACTGCCTGCAGCCACGGGCCGGCATTGTCGAACTTGTCGGGCGACAGCCACAGCAGCGCACTTGCGGCATCGGCATAGCTGCCGCTGTTCCAGGCGGCCGCAGCAACGATCTGAAGCAGTGCTGGCGGTGCATCGGGCCGGATTCCGCTCTTGTCGGTGCGGTCCGGACGGTCGCCTCGGTCGCTGCGGTCGCCGCGGTCGCTTCTCTCTCCACCAAACAGCCAGCGACCAACTCCACTCAAAATCATCGAGTAGTGCCGCTGCAACAGATCGACGTTGGCGCCGGCAAGCATCGCCCGCGCCTGCACCGACGAGTGCGTGCCCTTTGCCTGGCGATACAGCATCTGGGCCTGGCGCAGGTTGCCTGCCAGCGCGGCCAGATCGGCTTGCTCCAGCAGCACGTGCGCAGCCCGGGCACCGTCATCGCCGACCGCATACTCGAGCTGCGTGCGCAATTCCTGTCGCCGCAGCCGCAGCCGCTCGTTGGCGGCCGCGATCCAGTCGTTCATGCCGGGCAGCGGGCATTGGCCGATCGCCGCCAGGCCCTCGAGCCGCTCGCCGTCCAATGTATGTTCCTGCACAGCAAGCATGGCGTCGCGATAGTTGTGGGTAGTGTGAGCCTCGTGTTCCAGCTGGAACAGCCTGATCAAGCCTTGGAAGTCCATGCTGACGGCGATTCCCAGGTCTACTAACTAGACCTGACCTAACTGGGACTAGGACTAACTGGAACGCAGCTGGGAACTAAGCTGAAAAAGTTGGCCTAACCTGAAACCTGAAAATTTCAGGCCAGGATGCGTCTTAAACAAAAACTACAGCAACTAGTGGAAGGAGTTGCGTCGGCCGCACAGCCGAAACGCGATTTCCAGGCCAACCAGGAGCTGAGAGCGAAAATCAAGCAAACAATGGAAATGCCGCTGGCCCAGTTCTGCAAAACCAGAGCCGAGTTCAATATGCGGCATGGCGTGGTGTACAAGCTGCTGAAAAGCACGCCCGAGCGGCTGAAAAATGGCGTGCTGGCCAGCCACGACATGCACTACTGGCTCCGCCGAGACAAAGTCACGCCGGCCCTGTGGATCATCAAACTTGCCGGTCTTAAAGGCAAGGCGTCTCGCAACCAGCTCATGCAATGGCTCAACGAGCGCAACCGAGCCGCCGACGCTGCTGCTGTGCTCAAATGGACCAAGAAATGGGGCATTGATGAGGACAGTCGGGCAACCGTCATTGCCGCTGCCCCGAAATCAGTGGCAGATGCCCGCAGCCAGTACAGTGCGGCCGAGGGCACGCCCAAGGAACGGCAGATTCTCGGCAATGCGTTGCTGCAAAAGGTGGCAGCAATGGACGCCGACGAGGTGTTTGCGTTCTACAAAAGCCTCAACAAAGATGTGCGTACATTCCAAATCATGTTGGGGGCCATGAAACACAATACAGGCCTTCGCAAGTACTGCCGCGAGGTGTGGGAAACGGCCGAGCGGCAGGCCGCCGCCAACAACATCAAAATCGACACCAAGTTGAGAGAAACGTACGCTTCCGTCGCTGCCGATTCCAGCTCCCCTTCGGACCCGTCGAACGCGTCGAACCCGTCGAACTAGCCGGAGTGCTCGAGCAGCAGGCTGCTGCCGCCATCGCTGCTGGCTGCTGCCTGGCTGCAGGCCCTGGGTGCCCTAACCCTCACAAGTGAAATATCGTCGCGGCCCAAAATTTGTCATGTCCACCTTTTCTCTGGCCGGCCATCTCGAGCCTCTTTCGGCCGACCCAGAGCTGCTGGTGGGCTCGCGACAATACCATGACGCCGCCGAGGCGTTTTTGTCGCGCGGCAAATACGAGCCGGCTGCCGCCGCAGCCTGCCTCGCCGGCAACCGCACGGTGCTGGCCGAGCTCGTTACCGGCAACAACATGCCTTCTGCGCTGGCTCCGGCTGCCGCAAAGGTGCTGGCGGCGCAACCGCTCACGGTGGCGACGGTGGCGCCCATTCGCGATGCGTTGGCCGTCGACCCGACCGAGATCGGCAACGCGGCTGCCGAGTACTCGCTCGCCGCGCTGGCCAGAGCCGCCGTGTCGGTGAAACTGGCCACAGTTGCTACTATTCTCGACGGCATTCTCGACCCGCCGCAGGAGCGGCTGTTGTCGCTGATTGCCGACGGGCGGGTCGACGCCAAAATCGACCAAGTGGCCGAAGCGCTGGTATTTGGCGACCAGCACCCCAAAGACGCGCGGCAGGAGCTGTACGCGGAGATCGACGACTTGGCCAAACAAGTCCAACAGGTATGTGATGAATGTTTTTAACTCAGCTCACACTGATGCAAGCTTGATGTGAATTATTTTTTGTTTCTGATACTAACAAGTGACGAGGGCTTCATTGGAGCTGTCTGCCTCGGAGGCTGCCTAGCAGGCTCCATCATGGGCTTTACTGTCTGCCCCGAAGATTTTATCTGTGCCTCGGAGGTTTATCTATGGAGGCTATCTGCCTCGCCGGTTCTATTTATTATTTAACTACTAGTTCGTTAGGGCTAACTCTAGCTCTGGTAGTCTCTGATTCACTTCCCAGCAAATCGGTGAAGCGAAATGCTGGGCGAGTCTGAGCAAAATCCAAGCAAAATATGAGCGAAATCTGGGCGAAATCTGTGCTGAAAATCTCAGCCCAAAATTCGAGCCCAATTAGGACCCGGTTTCAAAGTAACCATAGTTAGATACCCACTAGTAACCTAGTAGCCGGATAACGTACACACCCAGCCAAATCCTCCGGCCGCTGAAAAGTTTGTCATCTCATGTGGTACCGAGTGACCCAGAATCGCTCGACGATTGGCCTGCCTAAAAAGCTGCGCAACACCGCCATGGCCATGGGCCTTAAGAAGCGCGGAAACGTCGTCTACCACCGCGTGAACGCCGCCAACGCCGGTCAGATCCTGTCGCTCAAAGAGCTCGTGCAGGTCGAGCTGGTCGACAAGGCCCTCACCCGCTCCGAGGAGCGCGAGCTGCGCCGCAAGCCCAAGGGATACTCTGTCGAGGCTCCGGCGGCCTAAAAAAAACGTTGTTGCGGCCGAGCACTTCAGCTGCCGTCGCGCATAATTTATCTCCGCTAGGCGGACTGTGTATATAGCGTTCTTCAGTATTAGCTGTCACATTAGGTATCGTGTTATCTGTCTTTGTCTCAGTCGACTCAGTCGGCTGAGTGTTGAGGATCCCTGGATCACTGTGATCAGTGGCCGAGCTGCTTGTCTGCACTCGATCACTGATCGCTGCTCGCTGGATCACTCCGAGTGTTGAGTTCGAAGTCGTTGGGACGCTAGGACGACTGCAAGTCGCTGCTGGTAGGACTGCGAGGACTGCGAGAATGCGAGGACTGCTGTTTCAAGGCTGGCTTTGATGTGGTCCAACAGCCAGGCACCTCCACTATCTCCACCACCCCGGCGGAGGCATGTCGGCCCGTCTCCACGGATTCGGCGGGCGCGTCCACGCAAGCACATTCTCGTGTCCTCGCTTGTCGTACGCATACACCGACGGCGACGGCTTTGGCGAAGGCCCTGGCGCCGCAGACCGCACCTGCGGCGGCGTGGCCTTGACAAACCGGTCCGGCGTCTCCACCAGCGACGCATCCACCATCCGCAGCACCGCCTCGGGAAGCACCGTATCCTCGTTGACGTCCGGCTCGCTCTCACCGTCCAGCGTCAGCCGAACCGCCCGCCGCTTGCTCGCACTCTCGTTGTATTGCGTCTCTCGCATCCGCTTGGGCGTGCTCAGCACATTAGTGTCCTGCTGCGCAAGAGCCGCGAATGCCACACGACGCTGTCCCACCGGCACCGCCTGAGCAGTTCGCCGGGAGGGCGTGTTGGGCACCGTCCGGCCCTCGAGCCGAATCGTCGGTTTGGGCTGCGCCAACGCCAGTTGTGCCAGCGGGTCCTGACTGACAATCAATGCCAGATCGGCTCCGTAGGCATCAACAATCGTCTTCGGTAGAGCCTGGCCAGCTAGCTGAGCCACTTGCTGGGCCGCTTGCTGGGCAGCGACCTGCGTGGCCTGAAACGTCGCTGGCAGCACCTGGGCCGCTCGCTGAGCAGGCCGCGATCGGTACGAAGGCAGGCTCACGTCGCTGGGCCGGCTCCGGTCAATGCGCCGCAACTGGGCCGTAGGGGCCATATACGTGAGTTTGCAGTGCAGTTTGGGCGCAGTTGTGCTGAAAACAGACACCGTCTTCATGGGCTCTACCCGCTGCCGCCGTGACATTTTGTTTGTAAACAAACCTGCAGGTGCTGCTCCGGGGCTAAGCTCCAGTGCTCATATGCTGACTACGCCTGGCCCGTCAGCTGACTCCGCGGGCTGGATGGTAAACAATGAGCTGCTCCAGCAGATCAAGGCGTTCCACGACGGCGCCTCGCTGGACCTTGAATCAATAAAATCCCTGCTGGATTCCGTCCAGGAAAAACCTTACCTGATCGACCCCGTGCTGCGAGAGGTCGTCGCGCTGCTCGCTGACTCTCAACGCACGTCTCATGCAGACCCTGCATCGGCGCCTGCTTCGGCCGCAACCCGCTCCGTGCAGGGCTATACTGTTATTTATCTACTGGCTAAAACCCGGGGCGCCAAAATCGTCTCGTCGTTTTTCCCCTCAGAGCCGCAATTGCTCCCGGATCTTCTTCGGCAGCTCGAAGCCGAGCCCACCAATTGGCATGTCCGCTATGGTATGCTGCTGTGGCTCAGCGTGCTGGTCCTGATTCCCTTTGATTTCCATTCTGTTGGTGACAACATCTTTGACCGCTTGTTTGCACTTGCTACAAGGTACCTTGTCGTAAGTGGCGTGGAACGAGATGCGGCCGGAACCATGCTTGCCAAGCTCCTGACGAGAAGACCGGATCCGGCTGGCGTCCTACAATTTCTCCAATGGGCCAAAACTAACCAAGGAGTATACGCAACATTAGGGACCCTTCATGCTTTGGCGCAAATTGCAGCAAAGGCTCCCGAAGAAACCCAGGAGCAGCTCAGCGAGACCGTGCAGGCATGCCTGGACAGATCGTCGCAAGCCGGGGCTGAAAAGTCGGCAATCAAAGCCGTCTCCAGGCTTGCGCTCTCGAATCTCTCTTTTGTGGAAGAATCGCTCGGCACAGCTCTTGAGGGGCTGGGCTCCGAATCAACCGGTGTGCGGTACACAGCCGCCAAAGCGGTGGCCCGCATGGCCCAAAAGCTGGACTCTGATCTGCAGCAGCAGGTCGTTTCGGGGGTTTTGGATATTTTCGACGACAACCTGCTAGATTCGAATGTCGACTTGAATGTCAATTCGGGCTCGCGTCTTGCCCTGGTCTCTGATTCGCAGTGGCACGGCGCTCTACTAGCTGTCGCCGAGATGATCCGCCGCCAGGTACCAGTTCCGCAAGCACAAGTTTCCCGGCTTTTATCAAGCGCCCTCTTCTTTGAACAAAACAGAGTCACGTATGCGATTGGCCAAAATGTGCGGGACTCGGCGTGTTATGTGGCTTGGTCGCTGTTCCGATCTGGCCCGCTAGAGCAGGCTACGCTCGACTCGCTTTACCCGCAACTAACGTCCTTGGCATGCTTTGACCGCGAAGTGAATATTCGCCGAGCCGCCGCAGCCGCGCTCCAAGAAGGGCTTGGCCGGCAAAGCGGCTTGCCTATACAACAAGCGTTCCATCTCATCGAGCAACTCAACTTTGCGTCCGTGGCTTTGGTGTCCCGATGCTACCTGCAAATAGCCCCATCTGTCAACCCGCCGACTGACTACCTGTACCACCAGATTGTATCATGGGACCCGTCCATCAGACGGCTAGCTGCTCAGTCGGCAGCCCTACTTCGTCTGGACCCTGTGAAAGTGGCTAGTATGGCAACTGACAGTGACTCGTTGCACGGGGTTCTTCTTGCTCTAGGAGCCATGAAGGCTCCATCTGAAATAGTCTTGCCTCTGCTGGACAGATGCACGGACTATTCCAGCGACCTCACTTGTGAGGCAGTGCTCAGAGCCCTTCCCACAGTGGACGATGATGCTCGCATAACTGCCTGCTTGGTTAGTACTAGCCCGTTTGTGGTGGAAGCGACACGAGACCTGCTGAAAAACAGAAAAATTGACTCAGAGCAGCAGGAATGGCAGCAGCGGATGTCGCAGAGCTCTACATTTGTTGCTGCCCTCGCCAGCATTGGCAATCAACAGGCTCTCGAGGCAGCCTGTAACTTGGCAGATCCCCAGAGTCGAGCATATGCAGCAGCAGCGCTTGATGCCAACTCCAGCGCGTTTGTGGAACGGGCCCTCAACGACTATTCTGTAGACAAGCGCGGCGATGTGGGCTCGTGGGTTCGTGAGGCAGGGCTAACATGGGTTCTTACCCACCCAAACGAGTCCAAGAGCCTCGAGCCGATCATTTGGCGATTGGCAATGGAAGTCCTTGACCGGGTGCGTTGCAAGGCGTTTGAGGCTATCAATCTTCTCGCGGGCGTTGATCTCGACAACAGCTTCGGTAGTCTTCTCCAAGAAGCGAGTGTCCGCAGTCATGTCCACGCAGAGTTTGCTGCTGGATACGTCAAGAGCGTGGGTGCTGTACGGGTCAACCGCTCGCAGGTCGACATGATCCTTCAAGCCACAACCCGTTTCTCAGACCTGGCGTGGCTCGGCACGCAGATCCTCGCCATGCCGCTCGCGTACCCAATGCTACGTACGCTAGCGACGCTGTGTGAGCGAGGGGTGATGGTAGCCCCTCTTCCTGAGCTCACGGAGGTAGCCATCAAGGGTTCACTCAATACCAAAGCTGCGTCCCGTCTTATACCTTCCATTGACCTACTGGCAGTGTTAGCTCTGTACGAGGACAAGGCACTACACCGGTTAGCCAAGCTGCTTCTGCATCCGCTTGGTACTGCTCGAGAAAAGGCAGCCGTAGCTTTGTTCGATGCGGGCGTCACCACGCCGGCTCTCATCAACACCGTGTGGACCACTGCGAATCCAGTCGCTGCCAAGGAGGTGATCGCCAGTCTAGGGTAGTTCCGCACCTCTAGCCTAGTTCCTTGGCCTCTAGCCAACCAAGTTCAGGCCACCAAATAATGCCAAGACTCAACCAGAGTCTGATAATAGAAGTTAAATAAAGCTATGTGATCATTCCTCTTCGGAAATGTCTTCGTCTTCTTCGAGAGACGGACCGGCAGTGCCGAGAACTCGTGTTGGTGCGGCCAGTTCCCGTCCGAGTGCCCGTTCGAGCTCATCGTCCTCTCCCGAGCCATCGCCGGCCAGCGAATCACCAAGATCGCCAGCCAACTCATTTTCAAGATCGCCAAAGTCGTCGTTGTCGCTGTCATTGCCAATGTCCACCAGATTGCGAGGAGCATGCTGCTGGTACTTGAACCCTGCCGACAGCTGCGGCGTAGCTGCCGGAGATGGCTGCTCGGAGCCTGCCCGAGATGAAGGAGCACTCGAAGGAGCCAAATTAGGTGACTGCACCGGCGGGGTCGCCAGCGTAGGAATATGTCGTCGCGGCTCTTCTCGGGACGCAGAAACTCTGAGCGACGCCTGTAGCTGCCGGAGCTCGTAGCATCCGGCCTCTGCGTTCCATACCAGCACGCACTCGACGTCTTTTGCGGGAGTGCTAGACCCCCGGAAAATGTGGCTCTTTTTGTCTGTTTGCACCACATATTCGCTGCCGTCCTGTTCTAGCCGCATAGAATCGTGCTTATCGAGCGAATCAGGCCGGAATTGATACCTTATCGTAAAGCATCCGTCCGAAGCGGCCGCCTTGACTTGGTAGTCCGGCATGTTGACAAGGGTGTGCCTTGCCCAGTTTTGACTGCAAACAGCTCGCTGAGTCACTAGAGTGGTTTTCTGAGTCATGTATAAGGTAACTGAGTCATTTGGCCTGCATCGCTGAGTCAGTGCTCGTGTCGCGCCCAAGGGTGACTTTCAGCCTGAAATATTTCAAGCTACTCCAAAAAAATAATCAAAAAGTGCACAGACCCATGAAAGCGAAAATCGCTCTAGACTCAGCCGAAGAGCAGGTTCGCAAACTCCTTCTTTCGTTTGCGGCAGAGTACTCTAAAAAAACAGGCACTCCGCTCACGTTGAGAATTACCGGCGGCTGGGTCCGTGATAAACTACTGGACCGTAAATGCCATGATATCGATGTGGCTATTGATAAAGCAACCGGCGAGGAGTTTGCAACCGCTCTGCAGACCTGGATGTCTAGCGAGGGCCAAGAAACTTCTTCCGTGCATACGATTGCCCGGAACCCCGACAAAAGCAAGCACCTCGAGACAGCCACTACGCGAGTGCATGGTCTGGACATCGATTTTGTCAATCTTCGCTCCGAAGTGTACACCGAAAACTCTCGTATCCCCACAATGACGTTTGGCACGCCCGTTCAAGACGCACTGCGGCGAGATGCAACGCTCAATGCTCTGTTCTACAATCTTGCAGAAGAGAAAGTGGAAGACTTTACTGAAAATGGCCTCAAGGACCTGCAGGCAGGCATCCTTCGCACGCCCCTAGATCCTTTGCAGACTTTCAGAGACGACCCTTTGCGGGTGCTGAGACTGGTGCGGTTTATTGCCCAGCTGGACTTTGAGCTGGCCGACGAGACTGCGGCAGCCATGGCGTCGCAGGAAATCCACCAGGCACTCTGCACAAAGGTCAGCCGGGAAAGAGTGGGCATTGAGCTGGGCAAGCTGATCGAAGGGCCCTATGCAGGAAAGGCTCTGCGGGTCGTCACGCAGCTTGGCCTGTTGCCGTCGATCTTCACACTGCCCGAGGGCTATTCTCCTGTCAAGGTCCACTGGGATAACATGGAGCAGTCAATCAGCAACCTGGAGAGCGTGTATCCCTCGCTCAAGGGCGCTCTGGCTGCGCCCGAAAAGGCCCCGTTATGGCTGGCCGTTCTGCTCGCGCCCTGGACGGGCCTCACCACCACAGATGCCAAAAACAAAAGCTATCCTGCGTCGCTGGTTGCCATTAAGGATGGCGTCAAGCTCTCGATTGCTGTGGGCCAACTGGTGACGAAAATGCTGGACCTCGCCGACGAGATCTGGGCGGCTGCTCTGGACGACTCGCAGTCCCGGCTGCAGACGGGGCAATTGGTCCGCAAATGTGGCGCGCAGTGGCCGCTGTGCCTTGCGTTTGCGGGTATCAAGCATAACGATGCCGAGCCCGTTAATGCACTGGCCACACGTATCGACGACATGAACCTGGCGTCTGCGTATGCACTCAAACCGCTGGTCAACGGTAAGGAGATCAGCAAACTGCTGGACCGCAAGCCTGGGCCCTGGACGGCGGAAGTTCTGAACAAGGTGATCGATGCGCAGCTGGCGGAGCCGGACGTGTCGGCGGCCGAGATTCAGGGCCGCCTGGCCAACGGCACGCTCGTCTAGGCAGCCTTTGGTTATCGCCGTGCATTATAATCTGCAACGCTCTATCGCGTGTGCTCTGAAATATCACGTGTATCCTGAAATAAATCTCGGTAGTAGTTAAAGTCGAGTTTTTAGAGTCTAAGCGAAAGTCGCGGGTATGGCCTCTAGCGGCGGTTAAACAGCCGGCGGCTAAACGATGTGGCCACAAACGTGATGCAGCCGATCAGGCGCACAATCGCAATCACGGCGTTGCTCCACAGCAGCACCGCGAAGAAGTAGGCAATCCGCTGTCGCACATCGGCCGTCATGCCAATCTCGCTGGACGACGTCGACGTGATCACCCACACCAGCAGAATGTTGGACGTGATCCAAATGACCACCAGGTATGTGCGGAACATCTTAGTTTGGTCCTCGGACGAGATCTCTTCGTGCTCCTTGGGAGGCTTGTACGGCGTTAGGGCCCGCTTGACGACCTCCTGGAACTGCTCGTCGATGTCTTCCAGCGGACGGTCGACCTCCTCTACCACAGCAACCTCGCCGTTTTTGACCAGTTTCGCGGTCGGCAGCTGCTCGACCGCATTGGAGCCCTTTGTGCCCCACGACACATCGTGCCAGTTGCAGAACGCATAAACGTTCAAGACGTTGACAAAACTAGGCATCAAGAACAAGTAGGGCGCAAACGACGTCAAAATGTGCCACGGGTCCAAGTACAGCACCGCCGACACAATGTAGAGGCCAAATGTGGACGCCAGCGCAACCACAATCAAGGCGGTAGTGGAAGTGAAGAAGTTGGAAAAGAACTCGTGCAATGTGTGCACATTCGTGTGTTTGAACGAGTTGGCGGCCAGGTAGAAGGAAATCACCAGTGCATAGTACTGGATGATACCAAACGCCACAATCATCACGTAGTACATCCATTTGCTGCCCTTTGGCCGGTTGCCCAGCGCGAGAATAAACGAGATCAGCAAAAACAAAGAGTAGATATACTTGGCAATGATCGACAGCACCGACGACGCGCCCGTGTTAAACGGGAACGCATTGTCGTTGTTGGGCGATCCATACGCCTTGGGATTGGCGGCCAGCTCAATGATGATGGTGATGGTGAGATAGTAGCAGCCCAGCATGAACCACGACAGGATCTGCTGCAGCATGTTGTAGCAAAACTGCAGATGCAAAAACAGAATGCGCAGCAGATTGTGGCCCGACTTGTACACGCGACCGAAATGCATCATGCCATAAATACCGGCTGCAAACGAGCCGTTAAGCCACCGCCGTCGCTGGCCCATCAGCTCAGCAATGCCACTAGGAACGTCGGTCTCAGCCTTGGAGGCCTTGACATAGGTCAAGTGCCACTTGCAACCACGCTTAAACACCACTTCCAAACACAAAATACGGTCCTCGGCAAGGAACATGTTCTTGCGGAAAATACTCATGCCGTTGATACCCTTTTTGCCCAGGCGGGAAGCAAGCGTATGATCACCATGGAAGTACTGCTCCAAGGGCCGCCCTTCGATGGCCGCGTAGCGGTAGGCGGAAAACGCACCAGGAAGCACGGAAATGTAGCCGAACATGCTCTCCAGCGGCTTGTCGAGAATATTGGAGATCTTGTACTCAAAGTTCTGGGCAGCAACAAGAGGGTTGATGAGGTATCTTTTGTGCGGTCCCAGCATGGCGTGGATCTCGCCGCAAGCACCGCCCACGTTCTTGTTGTTATAAAACGCCTGCCACAGATACAAAAGCGACTTGTTGCCGGGTCGTGTGCCTGCGTCCAGCAAGCAAACCACCTCGGGTTTAAGCAGCGGGCAGAACGCATTGAACACCCACCGATGCGAGTTGATCTTCTTTGTGTTTTTTTGCTTCAAACAAAGAATCATCTGGATAGGCGGCAGCGACGACGAGTTGCCCTGCTCGGGCCGCACCAGCCGCTGGTTGGGCGTCACACACAGCTGCGTGGTGTACTCAAAGATATGGGCAACGGTCTCCTCGCCATTAATCTCCTTTTTCATCACTCCGTCTTGATACAGGCCAATGGTGGCCAGCATATCCAGCACGTTCTTGTCGCAAGGATCAATGCCGTCCATCACCAGCACCACCATGATCTTTTTCCAGGGATCGCCGCCCTGCTGCCAGAACTTTGACTTTTTGAGATTGCAAATATCTCGGATGTTCTGCATCACGCCGGCCAGCGTGCGGGCCGTCAACAGCTTGTCTTCATTGTAGTAAGTAACAGTAATAAGAAGCTCGATCTTGCGGCCGTCCTCGGCTGCCCGCAGATTGAAGCCGTTTGAGGGCCGGAAATCGTCGGGATCGCACGTCGCTGCGGTGTACCGCATATGGCTGAACTCGCTGGACCCGGCCTCCTCGTCGCGGTACTGGGGAAGCACCGACATTTGAACGGCCGTAGGCACCTTGTATTCTGTGGAAAACACTTGGCCCTGAACAAGATTGACTTTGCGAGTGCCATAGCGGCGCAACTGGCTGGGCTGCTGGCGCAAAATCCACTCCTTGTCGGTGCGATCGCTCACCGAGCTCGTCATTGTATCCTTACGGTCGGGATCACTACCGGCTTGAACGCTTGGCAACGGCATGGCACTAAAGTGCCGCTCGTCGCCCACAAACGAATCTTGCCGCTCAAACTGCCGAGGTTCGTACTCAACGGTTGGAAGTCCGGATAAACCTCCAACCGGCTCCGAACCAGCTCCACCAACATCCACCGCATCGTCGGGATACGGCAGCTGCTCGGGATAATGGCCGTCGAACCGCAGCGGCTCCTCGTCGCCAAAATAACTGTTTCGCGAGCCCGAGAACTGACCGCTGGCCCCGTCTTGCAAGTAGGGGTCGTGGCTTTGGACCGGATTAGGAGCCCCTAAATCGCCATGGTAGTCCATGCTGGCTCGAGAATGATAGGGCTCATAGTCGAGATTGGCTTCATCGTCAAACGGATCTCCCGGACGAGTATATTCTTTTCCCGGCATATTTCTAGGCAAAGTCAATCGGTGCCGGTAAAGTGCAAGGGAAAAATGTCGATCCTTTAGGGAAAGGGGATTTGTTTATTGGGGTCCGTGTTTATTTAGTAGCGGGTCCCTGCATAACCATGCAGGTTAGGGCGATATTTTAATTCGCGCCGGCTTGGCTGCGCTACCAGGGGACTGCGGTTGTACGGAATTGCGGAGGTTGCTATTTGAATTCTGTTTCAGCCTGTTTCATCGCTTTCATCCCTTCCTATTGCCTACTCCTTCGTTTATAAATGGACCTATATTTATCGACTAATCCAATGTGTCTAGACGGATCACTGAACTAGGATTGCCTGCATTGTGGATCTAAATGGTAGCCTACATTGCCCCACTTGTGATGAGGGATTTCCACTTATCTCTAGACCTGCCCACAAGGGCTTGTCGACCCTTGGCAGGCTTCGCCATTTCTTGCTATTATTAGCGCTCACGTGCGGCTGGCCTTGTTTTCGGGGCTGGGGCAAAAGCCCCCCTGCTGAGTCATATTATCGCGTTGCTGACGGGTGCTGACTCCTTGCTGACTGCTGTCTGTGAGACAGCGGTCCTGGGGATGGGGTACAACTCGGCGTGTAGCCATTTCTGCATCTCACAATTGCTAGTTCGGCGTGCCGAATAGATAAGACATAGACATATTTTTGTTCTATACAGTGAGTAAGGTCGTAGATCTCTCTATACAACTGCGGAGACTACACCCCACTAAAACTTAAGCAGGGATTCCACATTGACCCACTGAACTCAGCCAGCTTCAGGAACTGTACCTTTATTTGGTCAATTCATACCACTTTGTAAATCTGCAGCCAATCAAGAACCTACATTGTTTACGCATGTGCAAGCTATGCATCCTTTGCATTTCGCTGACCGGTGTTCCCGTTCACACTACTACCACAAGATCTACGAAAGAGAAAGGTTTCGCTTATGTCATTTCTTCAGTAAGATGACAAATCTCAGAACCCCTACCTTCAACGCGACGCGTAATTTACCTGCATCAAATCTCCCAGGAACCTCAGGACTTCACAATGCCTCCGAAACAAAAGACAATTGTTTCTTTTTTCCAGAAGGCAACCCCGGTCAAGAGTCCGGCTCCGGCCAAGTCCCACACGGAAACGCCGCCGCCCAAGGCAGGCCTTCCCATCGGCAGTCCTTCCAGTGACCTGAAGAACAATCGGCCGTTAAGCTCCAGCTCTGCCGGACTGGCTACGCCGAGCAGTGCATTGGACTGTCCAACTGCGAATACGTCTGTTGAAATGCCGAGCAGTCCGCTGGTCAACCGCAAGCGCCGCGCAATTGATAGCGACAGCGAGGAAGAGGAAGACGAGGACGATGAGGACGATGTTGCCTCCGAGGTCTCGTTTGAGGATTCCGAAGACGACTTCGAGCCTGCTTCCGCCTCCGAGCATGAAGATGACGATGTGCCGCCCCAGGAAGTGGTGAGCGAAGAGAGTGCTGATGAGGAGGTCGATGAGATGGAAGTAGATTCTGAGGAAGAAGAGGTCCGTAAACCTCGCAAAAAGAGTGCAAGCAAGACTTCTTCAATCTCGCCTCGCAATTCCTCTCCTGTCAGTGCTCCTGTTTCTGCTGGTGCTTCTGCTCCTGTCTCAGCTCCTTCTTCTGCTGGCGCTTCTGCCAGCCCAGCTGCCGCTGCCGCTGATGGCGATCTGCTTAAATTCGACGCCGGATCCGACTACGTACCTGGTCCGCGCAGTCTTCCCGCTATCAAGAAAGCCAAAATTGCCAATGAGCCTTCTGAGGAGCGCTACAAGTGGTTGCTTGATATCAAGGACGCTGATGGCAACCGCCCCGACCATCCCGAGTACGACCCGCGCACGCTGTATGTGCCGTCGTCGGCATGGTCCAAGTTCACGCCGTTTGAGAAGCAGTACTGGGAGATCAAGAGCAAGCTGTGGAACACGGTGGTGTTTTTCAAAAAAGGCAAGTTCTACGAGCTATATGAGAACGACGCTCAGATCGCTCACCAGCAGTTTGACCTGAAACTGGCCGGCGGCGGCCGCGCCAACATGTCGCTGGCCGGAATCCCCGAGATGTCGTTTGATTATTGGGCCTCTGCATTCATTGCAAAGGGCTACAAGGTCGCGCGCGTGGACCAGAAAGAGACCGCATTGGCCAAGGAAATGGCGGACCGTACAGCCGGCAAAAAAGAGGAGAAAATTATCAAACGCCAGCTTTCGTGCGTGCTCACTGCTGGTACTCTCACCAATGAAGCTATGCTTGTGGATGACCTCTCGCAGTACTGTTTGGCTGTCAAGCAGGACGGCAGCAAGTTTGCCGCTTGTTTTGTGGATACAGCCACTGGTGCGTTCAGTGTCACCGAGTTCCAAGATGATGACGACTACAACCATCTTGAGACGCTGGTTGCCCAGACCCGGCCCCGGGAGCTGGTTTTGGAACGCGGCAATCTCGACCGCGTAGCGATGCGCATTCTCAGAAACAATGTCTCTGTGGATACGCTGTGGAATATCATTAAGCCAGTTGAGGAGTTTTACGACGCCGACACCGCTCTGCAGCGTCTGGCGCGTGCCAAGTATTTTGCCGCCGAAGACCTCGACGATTTCTCCAACTACCCGCAGGTTCTTGTGGAGGCCAAAGACTCGGACCTGCTCATGTCGGCGATTGGCGGGCTCTTGTGGTATCTGCACAGCCTGAAACTCGACGAGCAGCTGATGTCGCTGGGCAACTTCTCAAAGTACACTGCCCTCAACAAGGGCGCAGGAGCCATGATTCTCGACGGTCAGACGCTCCAGAATCTTGAGGTGTTTGCCAACACGTTTGATGGCAGCGCCGAAGGCACTGTTTTCAAGCTGCTCAACAAGTGCATCACGCCATTTGGCAAGCGGCGGCTGCGGGCGTGGGTCGCCCATCCTCTACAGGATCTGCAGCAGATCACAGCCCGCCAGGACGCTGTGGACCTGCTCATGAGCCACGACGAGCTGCGCGAGCAACTAGAACAGCGGCTGGTCGGGCTGCCCGACATTGAGCGGCTGCTGAGTCGGATCCATGCCAACTCGCTGCGGCCGCGCGACTTTGTGCGGGTTGTGGCTGGCCTCGAAACAATGGCCAAGGTGCTTGAGTGGCTCAAGGGCCAGAACTTTGAGGTGCCCCTGATCGATGAGCTGATCCGCACCGCCCCGCCATGCAAGCAGCTTCTGGAGCAGTGGCTGACGGCGTTCGACCACGAACTGGCCAAAAACGACGACACGCTGGTGCCTGAGCCCGGCGTGGAGGAGGAGTTCGATGCGTCCCGCAAGGTCATCACTGATATCGAGGCACAGCTGGATTCCAAGATTAAAGAGTACCGCAAAGAATACCGGTCCTTGACAATCAGCTACAAGGACAGCGGCAAGGAGATTTACCTGATCGAGATGCCCGCCAAGGTAGCGGTGCCCAGCAACTGGCAACAGATGTCCGCCACGGCCAAGGTCAAGCGCTACTGGTCGCCCGAGGTCCGCACGCTGGTGCGCGAGCTACAGGAGGCCCGCGAAACCCACAAGGTAGTGGCCGAGGGGGTTCAGGGCCGGCTCTATGCTCGGTTCAGCAAGAACTACCTTCAATGGCTCGACACTACAAAGACTATTGGCAACATTGACTGCCTGGTAAGTCTGGCACGGACCTCCAACAGTATGCCCACGCACTGCCGCCCCAAGTTTGTTGATGCCGAGCGCACAGTGCTCAAATTCACTGAGCTGCGGCATCCTTGCATGCAGGAGTTCATTCCCAATACGGTTGAGCTCGGCGGCGACAAAGCCACTATGTCACTGCTAACGGGCGCCAACGCGGCTGGCAAGTCGACAGTGCTTCGCATGACCGGCACAGCCGTGATTCTGGCACAGCTGGGCTGCCATGTGCCGGCGGTGTCGGCCGAGCTGACGGCGTGCGACCGCATCATGACACGACTGGGCGCATCAGACAACATTTTCGCCGGCAAGTCGACCTTCCACGTCGAATTGAGCGAAACCGAGCGTATTCTCAGCAAGGCCACGGCCCGCACGCTGGTGGTCATCGATGAGCTGGGTCGTGGTGGTTCGTCGAGCGACGGCTTTGCGATCGCCGAGGCAGTGCTGCACCAGCTGGCCACCTATACGGGTTGCGTTGGCTTCTTTGCCACGCATTACGGCACGCTGGCAGACTCGTTCCGGACACATCCGGAAGTGCGTCCGCAAACCATGGCCATTCTCGTTGACAAGGATAGTCGCGAGGTGACATTTTTGTACAAACTACAGGATGGCCAGAGCGAGGGCTCGTTTGGCATGAATGTCGCGGCCATGTGTGGCGTGAGCGCGGAGATTGTTGCTGCCGCCGAGAAGGCCGCCAAGGAGCATGAGCATACACAGCGGCTTGGCAGAGTCGGGTACCAGGGCGTTCCGCTGGGTCTGCAAAGCGATGCTGTTTGGACTCTGCGCGAATTGCCAGTAGACCGGGCAGTTGCGGTGATGAAAGAAATGTCGCGACTACTTGCTTGACGTTTGAACTTTCAAACTTATCTATTATAATTACATCTTGCGCTTGGCGTCTTGGCAGCCAGCGAACTCAGTAGCAAGTAGAAAACAATCAAACTTGAAATACAACTAATGCAGGTGATTTAATCAATTCAATTAGCTCGACCACTCAGCATTAATGAGATCTTATCGCGATCGGAACGATTAGCTTGTGATTGCTGGCTACCTCGGCGGTCAATGTGATTTAAGAGGGGCAGGAGGTTGCTTCCATCACACGATGGCATGCAGGGGATGTAAGTAATGGCATGCAAGTTGAATAGCATGCAGAAGCATAGCATCTCCTTGATTGCCGAACCTGTCCAGCTCGAATTCGGTCGCAAGTAAACTTTCGCGGAAAATTTTAGCGAGTTAATTGCGGAATTAGTCGGAGACTGGCCGGAACTAGTCGGTTATCGCGTGATTTTAGCTCGAGAATTAGTCGCAAACCGGGGGGAATTGGTTTCTCCGGAAAACCGGCTGACCCCACCAGTCAGTCAGAACTGCGGAGACCCCGACTAAAAATAACCCCGTTGATTCCCCATATTTTCCAAGCCAACTTCGTCTTGGCAAATGCACAGCCTCGCCAGATTCGGCCGTTGGTCCCCCTGCCCACGCGAGGCATGTAGGCGCGAACCCGTACCCCCGACGCTGTGATTCTTGGCTGCAGCTGGGGGCGTCGGATATATATACCTTGGCGGACCCACCGCAATCTGAACCTCACAACCTCCACTTACTGAGCCGGAAAACCACATACTATGTATACCGGCATTTCTCGGCTCTTGCATTACAACGACTGGACTTGGATAGAAACGGCATTGGTTGGTCTACCCCTGGCGGGGCTCTGCTACGGTCTATATATGATCTGGATGATCAGTAGCGAGCATCACGCCGAAGTGAACGATGAGCATTATCATTCCGGCACACCAGACGCCGAGGACTATTTATTTCTGGAAACCCATCTTCTGTCTAGCGGCTACTCTGCGCGGGTCCATCCAGTAGATTTACCTGATTCTGATGTTGGTGGTGCCGGCGATGGTGCTAGCAGTGGAACTGGAAGTGCTGGCAAAACTGGAACTTTCGGAAATACTGGAACTCTCGGAAACACTGGGACTGGCGGAGATACAAAATTAGATGCGCTAGCAACCGCAACTCGTGGTCAAGTGCAGCCAAGCATCCACGCTGTCCGGGGAACGGCGATCCCTAGCCCCAGCGAAGGCGGCGGCCCTAGCCCCACTCCTAGCCCCATGAGTCGTCAGCTGAGAACCGAGCTCAAGACTGAGCTGAAGCTGGTGCGCAATGGCAAACGGAAGTCACGAGGAAGAACTATGATTAAACGGATCCAGAGCATATCTGCATACTAGCAGTCCAATTCGCATACCGGGACTTGAAAAGTACTAGTGATTTAAATAAACGTTACCCTGGCAACTTGCAATCCCTCTAAACAGGAATTCAGCTATCACAAGGCAACACCACAAGGTAACCCCATGTGGCCACCCAACCGACCACCCATTAAACCATGGACTGGTTGGGCCGCATGGGAGGTGGGCCAGGTGGCGGGGCAAAGTCGTCGAGCTCCATATTATTGGAAGGCCGCCGAACCGCCTTCGCTGGTGGCTGGATATGCTCCTCGTAGCTGGGCAGGTTGTTGGCAATAAAGTTGCCATGCGAATCGTAATACCCCGCGTCATGATCACCCATGCCCTCGATATAAGGCGGCACAGGATCGGGCTCGTTGCGAGCGTTGCGATGGCCGGGTTGATTGATAGGCACTATCCAGCCCGTTCCTTGCAAGGGCCGGCCCTGCATGGCTCTGCGAGATGAGTACCGATATAGCATGCCGACCATCATGCAGAAAAAGACAATCACACAAACAATTAGAATCCACCTGCCCCAGGAAGACCAGCCGCCATTGCCGCAGCCAAAGCCCCAGCAATAGCTGTTATCGGTGCTCATGGAGTGGGTGTGTATTTACAAGAGGGAGGGGGGAAAGTTGTGCTGACCTGATAGCCCGATGGGCGGGCGGCGTTTGGGTTGCAAGGGCGAAAAGGCAGGTAAATACCCGTAATTATTAATTCACCGGCCTGGACGCCTGTCAGGGTCAGCCTGTCAGGGTTAGGTCGACGCCCATGACGTCAAAGTCCGGCGGTGACGTCAGGCCAGTGGAGTCGGACAATCGGTCAAATTCAGCCCCCTGCCTGTGCCCAATAATAATAGTGAAATAATCATCCAATATCGTCGATAATTATCAAGAATCGTCAAGAATCGTTACGGATCGTCATTACCAAGTGGTCACACCTTGTAGGCGGCAGGAGGTTGCGGCAAACTATCCCGAATATAGTATCTGGTCTTCTCTCCCCAAGGATGTTCTCGCTGCGAAGCAGGCATTGTGGGGTAACTGTCCTGCTCTCTGTACAATGAAGGGAACATCCAAGCCGTACCGGCTATTGGTGCCTCCCCCGTTTGCATACGACGCCGAGACATGCCATATGTGGCTCCAACAATGAGCAGAATGAAAAATAGCACCAGGGCACCGAGCATCAACCACCGGCCCCAGCGATGCCAGGGGTCGGTATACACATACCAGCACTGGCCGTTAGAATCACAAGAATATTCGGGCTTGACCATTGTGGGCTGCGCTGCTGTTCAAAACCAACACCGAGAAAACAAGTGTGTTAATGAAGAACCGATCTCCGTCCTCCACTCACGATAAGCCGTAGGAAATATATGCCATGCATGAACCCTCGCCCGGCCAGGAAGCATGGGCTGCTCATTGGCGCCGCTAAGACTGCGGGGCGCAGGCACCCCTGCGCCTCGAAGATAACAGGTTGAGATTCTTACCAGGGCAAGCTTGGTAGCTTGATGTTTATAAAAATACCGTTTATGCACTCTACCGGAATATTTCCTGTAGCCTAATAATACTTTTTTTTTTGGCAGCAGCCCCACCCTAACCTGAGGGGGCGGGTACCACATGTTTGGGCTGCAGCAAGCAACAGTTGGAAAAGGAATCTAGACGTGGTTTGATAGAGGTCTCAATGTATTAATTAAAAGCAAATTAGAATATCCAGGAAGAAATGTCAGTAAGAGGATGGACCCGGCAAGAATTAGGGGCGGGTCCACACCAAATTATGATCTCAATTGTCAGTAAAAAAGTGGCCCATCAAATAGGCAGGTTGCCGCTGTCGGATTCGAGCACAACCTCCTTCTCAGGCTCAGGCTCGCCAATGGGCGCCGACGCAATGGTTCGTGACAATGCAAGACACTTCTCTTTGGCCTGCTTGAACTGTCCCTGAGACATCTCCTCGCGCACAATGTCCACATCGTCGGGGTACCATACTTGTTGGATGGCCAAATACATGATGCGGGGAAGCAACGCGAGAATGAGCGAGAGCAGTGACACGGCCCAAAACGATAGGTTGCCGTAACAAATGACCGCCGACTTGTAGAACTGGCCCGACGTAGGAAACGACGTATAGATACCTGTCCACGCAAAAATCAAGAAACTGGAGATGATAACACACGCCAGCGACAGCCAATCCCAGCGTCGCTGGTTGATCAGCACAAACGCGTTACATGCGGTGACGGCAGCGGTGGCCGCGTACACACCCATGGCCTCGCGGTAGTTGTTATCTTGGCCCGAAAACGACGGCATGCGGCCGTTGAAAAACACACAAAACGCGAAAAAGAAACACACGGCAGACTGATAGATACCGTCGGTCGCATAGGCAAAGAACTTGGCCCGCGTAAACGCCCGCCGCAAAATGCCCTTTGCGTACAGCTGCGGCACCGCCAAACACACATAGTCGGGCACATCCTGATCCAGACAGCCCATAAACACCACCGGCAACGACGTAAACACAGAGTTGAACAGCGTCAAATACGTGTAATCAAACAGATACGACTGGTCCATGTCTGTGAAAATACCGTACCAGAACAGCACCATTGTAAAGACAAAGTTTTTGTACAGCAGGTTCGCGGTCATCTCGGCAATGCGGTTGTAGGACCAGCGGCCGTGCACTAGCACCAGCCGCTGCAAGAACCGGAACTGGCCAAACGCATAGTCCGACGACATGGCGGCTTGCCGGCCCTCGACGCCCACAATACCCACGCCGACATCGGCTTCCTGGATCATGGCCACGTCGTTGGCGCCGTCGCCAATTGCCAATGTGGTAACATCGAAAATCGTCTTGATGATGTGTACCACGGCCGCCTTTTGCGACGGCGACACGCGGCAGCACAGCACCGACTTGCACTGCTTGCCGAGCAGGGCAAACTCGCGCGACAACGCCGCGTCGCCCACCACCACGTCCAGCGTGTCGCCGTCGATGATGAGTGCGTGGGTGGCCGGCGGCGGTCGGTGGTTGGCGGCCGCCTGTTTGATGGCCTCGTCGCTGACGGTGAGGCCCAGCTCCTTGAGGTACCGCTGCAGGTCGTCTGGTTTCGTGGCAATCATCAGCTCCATGTCGTTGTCGAGCAGGTTACACGAAAAGCCAATCGAGATCGCCGTCTCGATCTTGTCGCCGGTCAGGACCCACAACTTGATACCGGCCTGGCCCAGCTGCTGGATGGTGTCGGGAACGCCGACCTGCAACAGGTCCTCGATACCGGTACCGCCCACCAGGGTGAGCTGGCACTCGAGCTCGTCGCCGACCTGCTCCATGAGCGTTTCACGGTCCGGCGACGCCACGGCGGCAGAATACCGCTGGACCCAGTCGGTGGCAAACTTCTCCGAGACCTCGCGGTACGCGACCATGAGCGTGCGCAAACCCTCGTTAGCGTAGTCTGTGAGAATCTCAACCGTTTCCGGGTCCGGCGGCGCCCGCAGCCGCTTGGTGATGACATTATCGGCACCCTTTGACAGCACATAGCACTTGCCGTCAGGCGCCTTGACCAGCACCGACATGCGCTTGCGGGCCGACGTGAACATGAGCGCCTGCAGCACCTCGAACCGCTCCATGGTTCCGCGGTTGTCAACAATCGAGTAGCCCTTGCCGACGGTGGTCAGCACAAAGCCAAGGTCGCGGGCGGTGGTCACCAGCGCGGCCTCGTCGGGGCTCTGCGACTTGTACTGCAGTGTGCCGTCCTTTGATTCCGAGGTGGTGACGTTGTTGCACAGCGCCAGCACCAGACCAAACTGGTTGAGGCGCTGCTGCTGAGCGGCGCCCGATGCGCCCGCCAGGTCGGCGATGATCGGCTCGGAAACAAGCTCGAACTCGGACCCGTGTGCAAACGGGTTCTTGAACGTCTTGTGCATCTCGTCGATCATGCGCCGCCGCTCGCTGGCAATCTCCTGCGCCATGCGCTCGCGCTCAGCATCGGCGTCGCCGCCCTGGCGCTTGAAGTTACCGGCCATGGCCTCGGTGAACGCAATGCCGTAGCTCTTGTTGCCGACGACCGCTTTGCGGAACACCATCGAGTTTTGGGTCAGCGTGCCGGTTTTATCGCTAAAAATAAACTCGACCTGGCCCAAATCGTCGCTAATGGACCATGTTTTTGGCGTGCACGGATAGTCGAGAAACTCGTCGTACATCTGGATATCTGACCAGATGAAAAACGCTTGGATCGTGCGCACGATCTCAATGGAAATATACAGCGAGATGGGGATCAAGTTCTGGAGCAGAATCATTGCTGCCCAAAAGTTCACAAACCCAGAAAGCGGCGGGTTGCGGGTGAGCGAGCTTTTCTCGAAAAAATACGCCGAGCTGTGCTTGGACCGGAACTTGAGGCCCTCGACCAGGCCGCTCACAAACGACAGCAGAAACAGCAGCGCAAACGAAATGAACGTGTAGAAGTTCAAATCGCGGGTCAGCCGCGACCGCTTGGTGGGCGTCTCGCCGGCATTCAGCATGATCTTGGACTCAAAGCCAGTGTACACAACATAGCCAATTACCCAGCGAGTATTTCGCACCGTAGAGCCGCGGGGCAAAAAGTTTGCCGGCGTCAAGCTCTCGTCTTTGCCGTTGATGTGGATGGTCCAGCCAAACGACTCAAGATTCGAGTTGGCGTTCTCGACCTCGAGCCAGAACTCGGCATTGGCCACATCGCGCGAATGCCGCAGTCGGTGGGTGCCGAGGATCGCCTGCCGCGGCTTGAGGTTGGTTTCACCGTCGAGATTGCGGGTCTCGATAAACACCTCGCCGTCGGGGTCACTAGACGAAATCACCGCCACGTCCGCGGGCACACTCTCGTTTTCAAAGATCTTGATGAACTGACCAACGACAATGTTTTTCCAGTATTCACGCTTGAACTTTACCGGCGGTGGGCCGTGCCCGTGGCCAAGGCCAAGCCCGTGGCCCAGCCCGGTACGATGGGTTTCCGTAGACGGTCTAAACGACCGGCGGTCCATGCTCCGTCGGAAATCCAGCGACGAGCGCCAATCTCCCGATCCGCGCTGCGTCGAAGGCCGGCCTGTGGCCATAGACGGGCGCGGGGTCGAGGACACCGGCTCGAGATCGAGGTTCCGGTTGGACTTCTTTTTGCCGATCAGCATGTGCCACACGCGGGAATAAAAGTGCGAGCACGCCTTTTTGAACGCGCGCCAGGGCCCGACATTGCCGAGAACAACGTTTTTGTTGTCGGCGCCTACCAGCACGGTTGTGATCTCATTGTTCATTTCGCGGTCCAGCAGCTGGCGGCGATAGTCTTCAATGGCATCGCGAATGGCAGTAACAACCACAATGGCGATGATGGGCACTGCGCCCAGGCCGGCGTTGCCGACACCAAAGATGGAAAACGCCGCAAGAATGGCGACGGCCAAAAAGTAGATGTTGGCCACGTTCATGAACTGCAAGTACAGGTTCTTGGGGATGAAGTTCAGCGGAGTGTATTTGGTAGTGCGGATCTTGTTGGACGAGTACTTTGCCTTGGGCAGCCCCGTTTTGGAGTCCAGCTCGTCGGCGGGAATGGGCACGTTGTGGTAGAGATGGCGGGGGTCTTTGTTGACCTCGCGCTCCTTCAAATCCAGTAGACTGGCCAGGCCCGGCACGTACGAGAAGGCGGCATTGAGCAGCGCGCTCGGGGATTTGGACTTTTTCGACTGCGCTTTGGACGCCTGAAGAGCGTTGGCTGCACCCTGCGCCATGACTAACCGAATCGGTGCGGCCGGCTGCATCTCACAGCCGCCTCAGATGTGTTTGTCATTCTGTGTCATCTGCGTGCCTGTGCGTACGGTTGCGTTTGCATACCTCTGCGTTTGCATACCTCACTGCTGACGAGTTGGCTATTGACTGTTGATTGTTGGCTGACCAGTGGACATTAGTAGGAATAAAAAATAATAAAATACGAATCAATAAATAATCGCCTCGGTGACGGGCACAGCTGGAATATCAGGCACACCAGATACAGATTGGGTCTCAGATACAGACACACCAGATTCAGACAAAGATTCAGGCACGGGAGATGGACCGGACAGAGGCACTTTGGCCTGAGGACGCCGGCACACCGGGCAAGTGCCGTTGAGCCGCAGCCAGGTCGCAACACACTGTAGATGCAGAGCATGTCCGCAGCTGGTCTGCACGGTCGGGTCGTCAAGCGACTCAAAGCAGATGGGACAGCTGTCGTCTACTTTCACAAACGACAGCTGGAACTTTTTGGTGGCTCGCCGATACACCACCGCTTCGGAAAGATAGTTGATGCCTAGCCGAAGTGTGGCGTACGAGTCCCGCAGAATGTGAACGGGAAGATACCACTTCGACAGCAGTAGATACGACAGGGCCCAGTACACAAATAGCTTGATGGTGGCCGCATATAGATTCAGCAGCGTCCAGAAAATCCGGCTCTGCGGCCACAGAAACTGGCCCGTGACTGCCAGCAACTCGCCGTAGAGAATGGCGATTTCTGCCGCCAGGGCCAGCGCCAGCGGCGAGCAGCCCTCGGTGCGGAAAATCGACGCCGACATAGCATGCAGCCACGCCATATCGCACAGATGCAGCACTGCCAGCAAGATGCCGAGCCGTTTGCGGCGGCGGCCGGTCTGGCTGGCCCGAAACGCCGCCACTTTATGGAACCACTTCAACGCCAGCGGCGGCAACAGCGTCACGATTGTGCGCACGCCAACCGGCTCGCGAAAACACATCATAGCCACCGCGACTTGGCACAGCGTCGAGAGCATCTGAGTTTGTAGATCGCTTTTTTCCGAGGCCGTCAACGGACCAAACACCGCTGAATGGATCCCGCGCACACACAATACTACCGGAATGCCCCATGCGAGTGAAGGAGGCGCATCTTTCATGTAGCTGAGTAACTGCCGTTTATTCTAATAAAGACTAGATGACAGTGACCCAGCCTAGAGAACACCCAGCCTAGCTGACAAGAGACTAGCTAGCAGACTCCCCAGCCTAAAGACTACCCAGCCCAGGAGACTTCCCAGCTGACAGTCGACTACCCACCCTAGAGACTACCCAGCCTAGCTGACAGTCAGTCCCAGAAAAGGCCTACAAAGTGCCAGAGCCGCCAGTGCCCCCAGAGCCAACCCGACCATGGTCGAGTGCCCGCCCAACTTCGGCATGGTCGCCAGTGACCTGTACCGGTCCTCGTTCCCTAGACCGGAACACTTTAGTTTCCTGGAACGGCTGCATCTGAAAAGTATCTTGGTGCTCCTTCCCGAGCCCTATCCGGCCGAGAACGCAGCGTTTTGTGAACGCAATGGCATCAAACTCTTTCAGATACCGCTGTCGGGCAACAAAGAACCGTTTGTGTATGTTGATCCGAAAACAATTGCAAAGGCGTTGAAGATCGTTAATGATAAACGCAACTACCCGCTTCTTATCCACTGTAACCAGGGCAAGCACCGCACGGGATGTGTGGTGGGGTGCTTTCGCCGCATGCAGCGCTGGTCGCTGTCGCTAATTTTCGATGAGTACCGCCGCTATGCGTTTCCTAAAGTGCGTCCGTTGGACCAGCTGATGATCGAGAGCTTCTCGCCAGAATCTGGGTTCGAGGAGCTTGACGAGAGGGTAAAGCAGGAGCTCGAGAACATGGAGCAAGATCCGGATCAGCCCGATCTTTTGATAGAGTCAGAACCATCGCACTCGCCGCAGCCGCCGCACCCATCGGTGGACCCAGCAGACCACCCGGAACACCCACCAGCGCACCCATCAGTGCACCCACCAGCGCACCCACCAGCGCACCCATCAGCGCAAGCACCACCACCAGCAGAGCACGAAAGTGACAAAAAGTACACCAATTGGCAGGTCTCATTGTGGAACTAGCTCACTAACTAACGTTCAAATATAAAGATCATAGCGTTCACACAATACCACTATAGTTCCTACAAAGCCAGAGAACCAGGATCCTAGCGGTCACAATAGAGCAACGGCCACACAAACGGTGAAGCACTACTCTCGCTTCGATTTTGAAACAAACCGCATTAGCAGCGGCCTCTCAGAGTATGCCATCGCACTCACCAGCAACCCCCCGAGCCCGGCATCAACCACCAGGCCCTTGAAGCTGGTTACGGTTCCGAGTCCCCACGCCGCAGCGGCCACTAAAACAGCCGTGGCCAACACCAGTCGGTTGGGAAGCACCCGCGCTAGCCAGCCCGCCTGGTTCTGCTCGGCAAAGTAGGCGCGCGCATAGCCCAACGCCCACGCGATGCGCAGCATCATCGTCACCATCTGCGCGGCCACAAGCCCCACCGCGCCGCGGTGGAACACGCTCACAAACACATAAGAAATCACCACAAACGCGGCGGCAAAGCCCATCATCGCCGTGCCCTGGCGCTTGAGGTCGCCCAGCGACGCCGTCGATTGAACAAACGCTTCCAGCGCGCCGTTCCAGGCCAAAAACGGAAGGTAGATCATGTACGCCGCAAACACCCGCGGCGCATCGGTGTCGGCCCACCGCTTGTTGACCACCAGCGACAGCACATACGGCGCAGCCACTACTCCCAGCGTGCTGGCAATAATGCCCAGGTACACATAAACCCGCAGTGTAGTGGTGAGAACCGTGGCTGCCATGTCGACGTCGTGGGCGTTTACTGTCTTGGCCCGCGTGGGGCTGGGCGGTGTGGGTACCCGCAAGTTCCCGCCATGTGATACTGCGGCACCGGCCGGGCCAGGCGCACTGGGCATGCTGCCAGCCGCTCCGGCTCCGGCTCCAGCTCCGGCTCCGGTCGCCGGCACTGCATTCACAGCCGCCGGCCCAGTGGGCGACAGCGGGGTAGTGCTGGTTCGCGTCGGGCTTTGCGGCGGCGATTTTTGGCCCCGCTGCGGCAGGGTCTTTGCAAACACGCCTCGCAGCGCTTCCTCGATGGGAAACAGCGCCAGCCGCGCCAGCAGCGAGCCGTAGTTGGCCGCCAAAGCATACACACCCTGCTGCTCCAATGAGATCATCAGCGACACGGCAATGCGGTCGCCCTCGGTCAAAAAGTACTTAAGCACCGCCTGTGCCGCCATGCCGGCGGCCCGGCGGCTCACGGCAGGGTCAAACAACATGCGCTCGTCGTTTTCTCCCCATACCCGCTTGAGATAGAGCTTGAACGACTCGTGGCGCGAAAATACCACCGTCCTTAAATAGTAGGCCCCGCACACCACCAGCGCGTACGCCAACTGGCCCGCGGCAAACGCCAGAATCGGCGGGCTGCCCAGCAGCGCAATCAGGGCAAACGACACCGCGGTGCGGGCAATCGCGCCCTGGGCCTCGATGCGCGCGCGCTGGCCAAGCTCCATCTTCAGCTGCGTCACCAGAAAGCACGGCTCGGCCAGCACCTCGACGGCGGCCGCCAGCCCATAAATAGCCGCCGCGGCCTTGCTCATATCCGAGCCGTCGCCTGCCCACCACATGAGTCCCGTCATGGCTGCGGCCAGCGGCAGCCCCGCTGCAATCGATAAATAGCCCAGGTTCACAGTCTCCTGCACGGTGCCGGAGATGGTGCCGTGCACGGGCCCGCCGTCGACGCGGTACTCGTCTGGCGCACAGCCGGCGAGCGCCTGGCGCTGCGACGCAAACCGCACAGCATCGCGAGCCAGCGACAGCACGGTGATGCCGCCAAACTCGAGCTGCGCCGATGCGCCCAACTCGCGCGCAGACACAAACCGCAGCGCCAGCTGGTTGAGCACAAACGTCAAAGCCTTGGAAAGCACCTGCGCCCCGGCCAGAGCGCCTGCGCCCGATGCAAACGATGTAAACTTGCCCGGCGTCTGCGGGCCGGCACTGTTGGAATCAGCGTTTGTTCCCGCCGCAGAAGCTTGGCCAGACGACACTCGCGGCGGAATCAGCACCGTCGACGACCGCTTGCGAGAATGGCGCCGGAAAACGGGGCTACCGGGATAGTTTGTTCCGATGGTAGGCTCGCAGCGGTCGCTCTGCTCGGTGTTGATGGTCGGCAACAACGCCGGAGGCGCTCTATCGGATTCGGAATTGGAACGCACGCGCGAATGCATCTCCTTGATTGACAATCGCCAAAGGATGATGGTTAGGCAGCACCCGAGGAGAGGCTATGCAGCCGCGTAAATAAGGTTCGTGCACCCTGCAGGGATGCACGACTTAGGGTGAAGCGAGGAGGGTCTGTCGTAAAGTTAAGGGGGGCTAATCGGATGTTCTGAGAAATAAAAGGATGCTCAAGCGGGTCGGTTCGCAGGACGCGGTGACGCAGGGGTTAGGGCCGCCGCTTGGACGCTCGAGGTTGAGGCTGCAGTGGATGCAAGCTGAGGCTGTTTGGGTCTACGGGAGAGCAGCTCTAGCATCTATCTAGCAATAGATAACTGGTTTTTATTTTGACTGACAGCTGGGTTACTTTTGGTTCAGTTCCACTAGGGGAATTGCCTGGCTTGAATGCAGCATATGTCTACTTGGCCTCTGCGGCAGGCTGGAACTTGGTGATGATCTCCTCGGCAAACGTCGCGAAATCAGTGTCGCCAACAACGTCGTCCAGACGCGGCTGGCAGAAGATCGCCAGCGTCGACCGCCAGAACCGCGGATCGCCGGCTACCCGATGCGGCACCGCCTTGAACCGCCCTTGCGTCAGTGCCTCCAAGGCCGATCCCGTCTGAATGGCAATGCAGTCGTCGGGAATATCGACCTTGACAGGACTGCCGTCGCGAGACCGGATCCACAGGCCTGCGTCGCCCGTCTCGGTCACTGGCTCGGGGCCCCATAGTGCCGATGTCAATGCAGTCAAACACGAGTGGTCCAAATGCTCTCCACACCAGGGATCGTTGGCCGACTCGGGGATGTAATAATGCAGCAGCCGTGCCTTGTGAGTGTCGCTATTAGCAACAATCTCCTCCAGCGGCTTGGCTAGTCCGGCCAATTGGCTTTCCAGCGCATGGTCGCACGCCTTGGCGACGGTCTCAGTAACATGAACCATATACGCAATCAGCTTCTGCAGGTTTTCCTGAAATTTTGGAATTACAGATGCCTCGGGCCAGACGTTGCCATGCACATACGCCGCACTTTGCGGGTACTTTTCCACCGTCTCCTTGTCGGGGCCCTGCTGGCCCGGGCGACGCACGAAATTGCAATTGACGTAAAACGAGCCCTTGTTAATATCTGGCTGGCCGTTTGCAAGCGTTTCACGGCCTCGCGACCATCCAACAATCCAGTGGCTTTCCGGAACCTCGAGAAGAGCCAAATTTTCAGCCGGCAGCTCCGCCAGCTGTTTAGCACTGCTTAAGACGCTTTTCCGCAACGATAAATACTCGCTGCTGAGTTCCTTGATCACCAAAATACCCAGCGATTTAGGGCCAAATGCTCGATTCAACGCGGCATCGCACTTTCCAGCCGCCAAATCGGCCAGGCTAACCGTTTCTGCATGCATGTTTACAGCTAAGCATCACCGGCACACGGCACTTATTATTCATGCAGCGACATCCGGGGAAGGCCGTGCCAGCTGCCAGCCATTAGCCGTAGAAAGAGCCTGAACAAAACAAGCAAAATACACAAAAATATCTAATAAAAAAAATGAGAATAGAGCAAACAAACAAGAGAGAATCAAATAGAACTCAAAAAGTTGTAGGCTGAACCACTTCGATACCTCTCGAGCCTTTACTAAGAGCTGCCGGAGGTGGTGTTCCGAAATCCGATACTCACAACTCATCGAGCCTGGTTTAGGGCGACTCTCGGAACTCATAAAGACCCGAGAGGTCTGAACCTCGAGGGGTTAGGGCCGGAGCTCGGAATCACAGTTTCCGGAGCCACGAGTTTTGAATTAAATACACTTGTGAGCCGCGTGTTCCACTCAGAGAGTACATTTAGATTGAATTTCATAAGAAAGAGGAAGCTTTGATGCCAGGTTGGGCCGTTGTCAATGGCTCAAGTTGCATACAGCAATACACCCCCCTTACCCTGTTTATATGCACCTCGAGGTATATATATTGCCAATTGTGCCTCGATTAAACCATTGAACAATGTCTCGCATCGAAATCCCTAACAAAGACTTTAAGATTGCTGCCGTGATCAACTTCCCTCCCGACTTTGACGAGAAGAAGAAGTACCCGGCCCTAGTTGTTGGCCATCCTGCCAGCGGATGCAAGGAACAGACGTCTGGTGTTTACGCCAAGGAGATTGCCAAGGCGGGGTACATTGCTGTTGCCTACGATGCTTCTTACCAGGGAGAATCTGGTGGTCTTCCTCGGTTCCAAGAGGTTGTTGATGAACGTGTCAACGACTTCAGCGCGGTCATTGACTACCTAGAGACTCTTCCCTATGTTGACACTGACAAGATTGGTCTTGTTGGTATTTGCGCCTCTGGTGCCTACTCACTCAAGGCCACGATTCGTGACCGTCGTGTGAAGGCACTTGCTACCATTTCTCCTGCTGAGATTGGCCGTCCTTTCTCTCGCGGCTGGGACGGCAAAGGCAAGACGTCTGACGCTCTGCCCACTATGGAGGCCTCTAGCAACGACCGTAGTGCGATTGCCAAGGGCGCTGAGCCTACGATTGTGCCCTTCCTTCTGCCTCCGGATCAGGCACCGCACCCGGAGCTCAAGGACGGATGGGACTACTACCGGACGCCCCGTGCTCAGCACAAGAACTCGCCCAACAAGCTTTATCTTGCCACCCTGAGCAATGTTTTTGACTACGATGCATTTGCCAACGTCGAGGATCTGTTGACGCAGCCGGCTTTGTTTGTGTTTGGTGAGGATGCGGCCACCCGCTGGATCTTTGAGGAACAGCTTCCGCGGTTCAAGAACAAGTACGAGACCGTGTACATCCCTGGGGCCAACCACTTTGATCTGTACGACCGCAAGGTTCCTGAGGTTGTTCCTCATGTTGTCAAGTTCCTGGACGCCAACCTGAAGGCTTGACTTCTCCTTGATTCCTTCCTTTATTCCATAGGACATTCTTGATAGTTTTAGTTACTGCAATCGACCATCGAAAATTAAAACAAGCGCTAACTACTAACTACTACCTAGTGAAACCGGTTTTGTTGGAACACCAAGTCAATCCCATACTAAGTCGATGCGACCAAGAGTAAGCTTCGTCATGGGCCCAAACCAGTACTACGATGGCTACGCCTGGGCGCCGCCAATATACCCGCTGGCGGTTCCGTGGTTTAATGCGGCGATGAATGTGAATCCTCGGAAGATGAAGAAACGGCCGGTTTCTCGGAGCTCTGATGTTTTGGAGACCGAGATGGTCATTGACTTTTCAAGCTTGCCAGGGCCGGACCAGATCACCGACATTGTTATTGTGGAGTTTGATCGAGCTCTTTTCCACACTCCTACTTCCAATTTGGATCTGCTAACCTCTTCAGCTGCCAGGCTGCTGGAAACCGGTCTAGGCGATTATAGTTGGTGGACGTCTCCGCAGGTGCTAGACGCTGCGCACAAGCACTGCCGGCAGTGGAACGAGCCGTTGGTGGAGCTGTTGAAGGTGGCTGCTGCCTCGGAGAATGTGTTTACGGCGGTTGTTTCTGGTCGCACCGCCGCCAACCAGCCGCAGATCACCGACATGCTTTGCTCGCAGGGCATTTCCGTTGATCTACTGGTCACCGGCGAGGCCAACCAGCCTGTTCGCGGGAAAAAGGCGTCACTGGTGACGGGGCTATGGAAGTACTATGACAAGGCTCGGCGGCTCACGGTGTACGAGGGCCGGCCGCGCGACGCTCGCGGGCTCAGAAACCATATGCTGAACCTGGCGACCAGCGACCGCCCGGGGCTGCTTCTACAGGAAGTTGCCGCTCCGCTGGTGCTACTGCCGCCCCGGGTCGAGCGTGAGCTCGTGCAATGGGCTGTCGACGCCTATAACGAGAGCACCGAGCAGCCGCTGCGGCCGGAGATCGTCACGCACTCGTGGATCTACCGGCTGTGTGAATCGTCGCGGCCGGTCCTCGACGGCGTGATGGCCGAGCATCTGCCCGACGAGACGGCCATCCTGTCGCCGCTAAAAATCTGCCAGGGAGATATCAGCGAGTTTGACCAGGCAAGCGTGGGGCCGCGAGGCACCATGACGCAGTGGAAGGTCAACGGCATTGTGTCGAACCCGGAACGGGCTCCGGCAACCGTAGTTGCTGTTCTCGAGCCGCTCACGCCAGGGACAGTGACGATGCGGCCGCCGCGGCTGCCACTATGCCGCACGCATCGAGTGGTGCCGTGGACCGAGGTGGAGGGGGTGCTGGAGATGTATGTTGATGTTGACCGTCGTCTTTCCCTGACATCTGCGCCTGTGCCGCAGTTTGACCAGGCACTTAGCTACATGCCTGAAACCCAAACTGACACCCAAACTGACACCCTGCCTGGCACCCAATCTGAGGCCCAATCTGAGGCCCAAACTGAGGCCCATACTGAGGCCCATACTGAGGTCCAAACTGACACCCAATCTGAGCTGCACCAGACCTACGAGACACTAACAAACCCGGATGCAGACAGCCAGCCATAAAGTCCATATTTATTTAATCTAATCTACGCAGGCTACGCAGGCCAGTCTACGCAGGCACCTGGCTCTGGTACTTTTGAAGCACCCGCTCAAACAGATCGCTCTTGTCCTTGCCGTCCACCGACGCAGCAAACGTCGGCAGCAGCTGCGCCCGGAACTCGGCCGCGTCCGCGTTCTCGGCAAGCGCCAGCGCGGCCGCACTCGCCAACACGTCCTGGCTGCCGGGCGCCAGCGCCTCGGCCCGCCGCATGCTCTCGCTGGCCTCGGGGAACCGGCGCAGCTCCAGCTGGGCCACCGCCTCGCCCAGATGCGAGCGGGCCGTCGCGTGCAGGCCGTTGTTCTCCTCGAAAATGTAAAACGCCTTTTGCGCCTGCTCGCCGTTCTCCCGCAGCGCAACCCACGCCTCGGCCAGGTTGAAGATCACATGGTCGTTGGCCCACTTCTTCGTCTCCTTGACCAGCCGTGCCGCGTCGGCAACCCGCTGCTGCGCAAGCAGAATGTGCACGCTCAGCATCACGCACTCGAGCGAGCCCTCGTGCGTGCGCAGCGTGTCCAGAGCCGCCTCGTACTCGCCCTTGCGCGCATAGATCAAGCCGCCGAAATGCTTGGCCGTGTTGTCGTCCGACTCGCTCAGAATCTTTTCGGCATCCTCAAACGACGACGAAATGCCTGCTACCTGCTCGGCATACGCGCGGATCATCGCCAATCCGGGCTCACTAACGCCGGCGAGTTCCTCGGCAACTTCGGCCGCCTTGCCCTCGCAAATCCGCGCCCGCAGCTGCAGTTCCCGCGCCTTGGAACGCTCATCACCGGGGAAAGAGTTCACATCCGTGCTCACAACAGTGGCATAGTCGCCAGTGTAGAAGCCCTGCTCGAGACTGTTTAGAGACATGTGGAGGATGACACAGCTTCGTGTTCATGCAGTTGGATCACTATCGCTTCCCTGATTGTTACTTCATTGATTTAGTTCATCATCGATTTGGTCTATCCCGGATCATACTATTTTGGTTCGCATTATTCTGATTGGCTTTAGTCCAGTTTTAGTTCGCCAATAGTTCGGTTTTGCTAGTCCATGTCCGCATAATTCCTTAGTTGTGGAGCAAAAAATGATCCAACCGAGGATTGAACTCGGAGCCTTAACGGTACATAGAATGTAAACGTCACGTGATAACCATTACACCATTGGACCCACTAGGCCAAGGGCCATATTTTTTTAAAAAATTCGGATTTCTGAACTCACTCGAAAGCTCAACTCGGGAATCGAAATCAATCAGTTTTGCCATTTCAGTCGAGTTCACAGCCTCATTAGAGAGCTCATCATTATACTCATCGATTAAACCCTATAAACCTTCATTACTACGTTATTGAACGGCACTTGGTACAGACTCACCATACAAACGGCCTAGCGCATATTCTCAAGCCAAAAAGCCGATACAGAGGTTGCTCTGGCCGGAGACGGTAGCTCGGTCACAGCAGGAGCTCGAACTGGCCCCGCAAAAAACCGCGTGGACCGAATGTCCACGGTCCCCGGGCGGCCAATCTCAAAAGGCTTCACATTCGGCCCCTCCGGCCGTTCCCGCGATGCATACCACGCATAGGCCACTCCCCCAAGAACAAACAGCAGCCATACTCCTACCAATGCACTCGAGATAGCCACTTGGATCTTCATTTGTGAATACAAGCTGTCGACAAGTAGCTGCAGGCCCTCGGTGGCCGAGGACTTTAATGACGACGTCGACTTCAACGGATCGCTCACTGATCTTCTCATCACCGTTAAATTACCCGCATCGGCGGTACTATTGGTGCTATTGGTTCCATTTGCACTGATCACATCGATCCGCGGTAACGAGACCCTGGCCTTGTCGTGGATCCAGGTAAGGCCCTGCTCGACCTTGGCGACCTTGTTCCCAATCAAGCACGCAACCGCAGCATTTAACGGTTGATAAAACACCGTGTCTCCAAAGGTCGAGTTGATCTCGCCATTGATGTGGTCCATGAATCCAGACAGCGTGTTGTTTACAGCCGCAGAGCCCGTGCGTGCCCATCCCAGAAGATTGTCGTTGACGTCTGTTTCCGACAACCTGATCTGCTGGTTCGTCGAGTCCTGCCACGCAAGCATATCGGCCTTGACCATGGCCGTTGCGTTTGTGGCTATGGCAACAATCGTCGGTGCAACATCCTTGGCCGCAGCGGAAAGAATCCGCACCACAATGTACTCCAACAACGTGATCGCAAACCCGATCAGACCTACCACCAGCACACTCCGCGCGGGCTCATACAGCACGTACGAGACTAGCCATCCGGCCCAAACTCCGGGTAGTCCAAGGAACGTAGCTTCCCTTTTTGTCTCCAGAAACCCAATAGCTCTGGCTTCCAAAGATCCGCCGGTGCCTTGTGCCATCAACGTCATATTGGTCGCAACCCTCTCTGAGCTTGGTTTGCCAATAGGTACAGCATGCATGTTCATTGCCGCTTCTTCACGCCGGTTCCATCGGCGGATGGTCGTAAAGGCATGGTAGACAATCAAGAACACAATCAGAGCAGCAAGCAGCCCGCAAATTACATTTACGGCGCGCGAAGAGACCTTGCGGCAAAAGTCAAACGCCCGAATTATCTCCAGGCTGTTGCATGCAGTCGCGCTGCGGACAGCAGGCACATCAACGAGATCAGACCGGTAGGTCACGTTGATGTTCTGAACCTTGGTCTTTAAAAGATCAAACGGCTCGCTGATCAGCGACTCGACCTCGGCCTTGGCAGTATCGTAGGTGGGAATATGGGTGCGAAACTGTTCCAGCTTGTCGTTGATAGACGTGGGGATATGCAGATCCTGCAGCTTCCCCAGCGTCAAATTGACCGTGTTGATCTGCTTCTCGCTTCCAGTAACAAAAGACTCGATCGTTCCAATCAGGCCAGTTGCTCCATTGATGAGTTTGTTAAGCTGTGTGAGCCCTTTTCCCGCCTCGTCCACCAAATCGGCGATAGTCGAGTTGGCAAAGTTCACAACGCTCTCAGTAGCATTCAGTGCCTCGTTGGCAGCGATGTTCACCATAGATACTGTCAAGCAAGCCCATGTACCGATGGTCATTTCCAAAACAAACATGATCAACTGCTCCAAGGCAGTGATGAGCATGCCAACGGCCTCGAATGCACCGTGGATGGTGCTGGTGACCGCCTTGGAGATGATAGAGTTGGCGACCAACGCCGTCTGCTGAGGCACTTCCAATGCGGAATCGACGGCATTGTTCATGGCCGAGCATGTAGAAACTGCCAGTTCCTGAGCAAGACCCAGTCCTGCAAGGATGGCGCTCCGCAGCAGTTGAAGCTTGACAATGCAGAGCACAACCACGATCACCGGCGGCGAAGCCCAGCTCTGAGAGATCTGGGCCCGCGGGCCCAAAAACATAGTCGGCGTATTGTTTAACTGCGTCTTCAGCTTCATAAACAAGACAAATTGACACAAGGACAAGAGGAAGCGGGCCCTTTGCGACGCACTTTTTGTGTAGGGTAGGGCCCGCTCATGCATTCTAGGGTAGGGCGAAGGCCGCTGCATCAGGCTCACGAACCGCCTGCGGCACCGCCACGAAGCCCCTCAGGGGCCGCCCCCGAACATTTCGAAATTTTAGAATATTAACATTTATTCATGCTCATAGTTTAATGCTTGTCGTCTTTTCCAAGCTTTTTCTCGGCAGCCTTGCCCTCGGCAACTTCTTCCTCGCCTTCGGCCTCCACCTCTTGGGCTCGCCACATTTGCGAGTACAGCGATCCAGGATTGTTCAGAAGATCTGTGTGGCTTCCTTCTTCGGCGACCGAGCCATTCCGCAGAACAATGATGGTGTCGGTATCTGCGACTGTGCGGAGCCGGTGGGCAATAAACAGAGCGGTGCCGCCGCTGTCGGAAATGTTCTTGTTGATGTTGTTGAGCAGCGCACGCTCGGTCTCCGTATCCAGAGCAGAGGTGGCCTCGTCAAAGAAGATGATGGGCGCCTTCTTGAGGAGCACTCGTGCGATGGCCATGCGTTGCCGCTCGCCGCCAGACATCATCAAGCCCCGCTCACCAACCATGGTGTTGAAGCCTTCAGGGAGCCGTTCAATGAGAGTATCAAGCTCAGCCTTGCTGGCAGCCTCAATGACTTCGTCTTTCGAAGCAGACAGACGTCCAAAGTGGATGTTGCTGGCAACGGTATCGTTGAACAGCGGGGTATCCTGAGGAACAACACCGATGGCACTGCGGATACTTTCCAGAGTCAGATCCTTGATATCCTGGCCATCAATAGTGATCTTGCCCGAGTCCGGTTCGTAGAAGCGGAATAGCAGGCGGAGCACCGTCGACTTGCCCGAGCCGCTAGGGCCCACAAACGCGACCTTTTGGCCGGCAGGGATGGTGAAAGAGGCGTTGCGCAGGATCGGCACGCCAGGGCGGTATCCAAACGACACATTCTCAAACTTGATTTCGCCTCCCTTGACCTGTAGCGGCTTGGCATCCTTGCCATCCTTGATGTTTACGGGGTAGTTCTGCAGCTGGAACAGCAGCTCCATATCCAGCAGGGCCTGTTTCATGTCGCGGTAGACGGAGCCCAGAAAGTTCAAAGGAACAGACAGCTGGAAAACCAGCTGGTTCACCAGAATCAGGTCACCGACTGTCAGAGCTCCGGCAGCAACTCCCTGGCACGTCATGTACATCATAGCGGTGAGCGCGGTGGAAAAGATCAGGCTCTGACCGGAGTTCAAGTACGACAGCGAGGTAGCGACCTTGATGCTCGATTCCTCGTATTGCTTCAGAGCACGGTCGTACTTTTCCAGCTGGGCTTTTTCGTTGGTGAACAGCTGGATGCTCTCGATGTTCACAAGCGTTTCGGTGGCAATACCCGACGCAATGTTATCAGCACGATTGGCATCCCGACGGAACTGCGCGCGCCATGTGGTTGTGCGAATAGTAAACCATGCGTAAACGCCCATGGTGGCCAGCGTAACGGCCGCAAACTGCCAGCCAAAGTTATAGGACAGAATGCCTCCCACCATGCACACTTCCAGAGAAATAGGCACGATATGAAAGACCATGGCAGTCAACACATAGGAAATACCTTTGCAACCGCGGTCAATGGCGCGCGTGAGCTGGCCTGTCGAGTGCGACAAATGGAACGTCGAGTCAAGCTGCATGAGATGACTGAATGTCGAGTGCGAAACGCTGCGGATAGCTTTCTGGCCAACGGTAGCGAAAATCGCATTTCTCAGCTCGCCAAAAAGCGTAGATCCGAATCGTGCAAGTCCGTAAGAAAGCACAAGTACTACACCGGCGGTGCCAATAGTGCCGGCCTTATCCCAGTCAACATTCATATAGTCGACAATGTCCTTGAAGTAAAACGGCACTTCAACGTTCAATAATTTCGCGGCAACAAGTAACGCCAACGCAATCACCACTCGCACCTTGGCCGAAACGTTGCCCTTGGGCCACATGTACTGGACCAAGTTCTTGAGAATCAGACCGTGCGTTTTGCCCTTTTCTTCCTTTGGTTTGGGGGCTGTGATAAATTGGATTTCTCCAGGAGGCGGTTTGCTCGAAAAGGTGCGGATCATGCCAGTTTGGAACCATTTGCTACTACCGAACCGGCAAATTTCATTGGCAGCGAGACTCGGGCGACCAGACAGGTCCTGGAAACTTGCCGATCGCAGGCTAGCAGCTCGAGGAACCGAACTTAAAGCTCGGGTCGTCCGGGCCTGTTTTGCGATTCCCGGTAAATACCTGACCGGAAAATGGCCTTTGGTCGGTAACCTACCGGCGAACATGACGAAAAGTAATGTGACGTCTTTGGAGATTACAACTGGTAGGGGTGGGCTAGGGATGCGCAGAGTGCGTGCTTTGGCAGGGGATTTGATTAATGACTGGAGGGAAGAGAGCTATTTAGCATGCCTACAACTTGGGGGGTTTAGGGAGATTCAGGAACTCGGGAGGGTTGAAGAAATTCTCCTGGGGCTCTTTCTGCTCATATACAAGCAAAGAAGGGGCCAGCCCGGCAATGGCCTGAGCCTCGCTGTGAGCGACAGTAGCGAGGGCCGGAGCAGGCACCGGCAGGGCCGTGGGGTTAGGGCCCCGGTTATCGGTTCCATCTCCAGCCGCATCGGGGTTGGTACTGGCAACCGACGCCGAGGCTGCAGCTGCAGCAGGCACCACCGTCTTGGCTCCCGGAGCTCCAGTCAAGCCGCCAAGGGCCCACTGAGTGAGCATCGACAAGAATGCGGTAGCAATGCCGGCCTCAAGGTCCACGGTGGGATCCAACAGCAGCTCGTAGTCGAACTTGAAGCGACGCATCAAGCGGGCTTGGCCCAGGCGCTGATGGATTTCCTCGGAGCCGCCGCCAGGATTGACAATGCGCTCCAGGAACTGAGTGTTGCGGGTCCAGACATAAGGAGCTCCGTCATTAAGATAGAACTTGCGCTCGCCCAGGGCCGAGTTAAACAGTCCCGGCTCGGCACTGAGCTCGCGGTGCTGCAGGCCGGGCTTGCCAATAAAGTCAATGGCCCGCTTGCTCAGGCCGGCAGTGATGAGAGCCACCTGTTGACGAGACGGCATCATATACATGGACCATAGCTTGGACAGGCGGCCCTGGCGTTCCAGAGTGTAGAGAATCGCACCTTTGTCGTTGAAGACGTTGACCACATTATTACGGTCGCCATTGTCGCGACGGATGTAGAGCACAGTAGGAGCAAGAGTCAATGAAGTAAATTGCGCGCCAGCAGATGGAGAACCCTGAGGCACCACAAGAGATGCAGCGGTCACGAGACCGTTGAGAACACTTACAGCAGCAGCTTGCATCGGAGAATTTTTGTTTTTGGTGAGAGGTGTCAATTACGATACTAGCCCGAGACTAAATACTCCACCACCGGCCTGACGGATTATGGTAAAGTCGGTCTTTTTTTTTATCTTTTCAGCCTGCATGAACTGGGGTTCTGAGGTTTACCCAAAATGGGAACCGATCGCCCGCTTCAGGTTTATGGTTCCCAATTGGGACCCCCCTCCTTGAGGTTGACCCGTCAATTGTTTTTGCAGTTTACATCTAAGATTTAAAACGAATTCATGTATTTAGAGAAGCTTAATTTATTTCGCAATGATGAACTCCTCCCTTGTATTCGTGGGTGGGTCCATTACAGGGTAGCCGCGTGCCCCACCCAACAACACACTGCATAAATTAATTATTACCTGAGCCATGCATGATCGTGCATGGACGGGTCGACAGCTACCTACGTCCAATGGGGTGAACCGTGCCAGGAGATCCCATAAACGCATTGTAGTATCATAGATACAGTGGTTAAAACTTCAGATACCTCACAAAGTTTTCCAAAATCGGTTGGGGTTGAGCACAAAAAATCCAGTTTGGTGAAAACCCCACGGAACCCTCTATGCGCGGCTGCAGTAAGCCTATCTCGCTCCTACATGCCATGGCCCTCCCTTCGTTTGACCACTTCCTTAGCAACTTACCTCTGACCGTGATGGTATCAACTCCTTCATCGGCCACCTTTGGGCCTTCAATCTCGGAATGGATGGGAGCAACTGGGTTTTGCCAGGCCTCTGATGCTCCTCTAAGTGCAAAGTTCCCCACGCATCCAGCAATGAGTTTCGGCCCGCTAAGTGCCACAGGCATGGCTTTTGGAGGTTCCCCAATGGGGATCGGCCCATTCCTGAATCCAATGTTTGATCCTTACTACTATCCGTCGTTGACGCCCACCCGTATGATCCTGGAGAGCCAGCTGCCGTCGCTGCAATTCAATGGCCACCGGCAGATTCCGCAGACCCCGATGACGTTTTTACCCGGCTTTTTCCCTATGATTCCCAATGATCAGCATTGCACGCCTTTAACCTATTTAATGACCGCGGTTCCGCAGACTCCTCTTCCCCGGACGCCAGTTCCCCAGACTCCTGGACGGCAAGCCTCTGGATCAACCATCGCTCCTGCCGAAGTCATGGCTGCTGCACCGAATGCTGCCGCTGCACAAGATAAGCACGAGTCGTCAGTGAGCTTTGGTATGGCCATTGAGCAGCCGAACCTACCTACGCTAGCTTGGGAAATCCCCAAGAAGAGAACAAGAGGGAAGCCATCTCCCAAGAAATCTCCCAATGCCAAACGGGCTCGTCTCGATTCTCTATTTAGTGATGATCCTGATCAGGCCTCTGCGGATGTCCCGGCCTTTGCGAGAGTGCAGGAAGACACCTTGCAGACCGATCGAGCCAATCGAGCTTTCGAGGCTCAAGCGATGGCTCAGGTTATGCAGGCTCGGGCAGATTCCATGCAGGCTGAGCAAGGAGACAATGATATCCAAACTCAGCTACTGCAGGCTCAGGCAGTCCATGCTGAGGCTCAGGCCATGGCTCTATCTCACGTGCTTCGGGCAGGGAAGGTGCAGGCCCAGGCGCTGAAAAAGGCGCTGCAGGCTGAGAATGTCAAGGCGCAGGAATTCCAGGCTGAGTATCTGCAGGCTGAGAATCTGCAGCCCCGGGCGGTCCTCGAAGCAGTTGATTCTACCGACGGTGAAATCGGGCAGGAAGAGGTTTCTTCCGAGCAGGATGTGCCGGAGGTCGAGTCCACTGATTCTCTGGTCTCGTCGGTGCCGTCGTCTCCAGCGGACTCTTTAAGTCCTCCACTGGCCAAGCGTTTGACCAAACGCCGGGCGCCAAAGGCCAAGAACATTGTTTGGCCCGCCAAGAAACGTGGCGTTAAGCCGGGACCCACCAGCTACCTTCATGGCAACAACCCCATCGACAGCGGCGCTGATATGCTCCTGGTGGCCGCGGCCAAGGAGCTTGACCCCCGGCGGATGCCCGACGGTCGCTACGAGTGCCCTGTGTGTCTGGCGACATTCAAACACTCAAAGCACGTGCGCCGGCATTTTGTGAGCCACACACGCGCTCGGCCATTCAGCTGCATTCACTGCCAGATGCAGTTCCGGCGCAAGGATACCTGCAAGCGGCACCAAGGCAAATGTCTGACGATGCCCAAGAAGCAGCGCACGCGGTCGTCCAAGCGAAGCCATATCACGGCCAGCGTCGCTTCGCCAGAGTCTGATGATGGTTTTGGGTTTCCGGTGGAATGCACTCCTGAGTCCAGCATCTACTCGCCGCTGTCTTCCCGCGCCGCCACGCCGGAACTTTTGATGCCGGTGGCTCAGTACATGCACTCCCTCGAATCGCCGCGGTCGTCGTCGGCACCTCCGCTGGGAGGGGACCAAATTGAGCCAGACTTGGGGGTGCCGCTGTATGCGCAGGCTTTGCGGCGGTCGCACACTCCTATGGCTTTGTTCCAGCAAGAACGGTCAACCACGCCATACAACAGCCTGTTCTAGGTGTTCTAGGCGCCTCCCTTTGCGCCGCCCTATGTATCTCTAAATTAAGATTTTGATTATTATGCGAAAATGTGCCCGGCTTCGATGGGGCGGCCTCGACAGCGAAGGCAGCTACAAGGTAGTTACATGTGAGCGGGTTAGGGGCCGAGATCCAACCCTTGACCCCCCCGTCTCCTGGATCAGCGTTGATTAACTCGGCTGAGTTCCTCACTCTTACCATGCACCCTCGAAGATATGCATTGGTGGGTTTGATTGCGTTGGTGGTGACGGCATTGGTGGTGATGGTTGCCCACGAGCAGACGCGCGAGCATGTTACCAAAACGGTGCAGTCGATGACGGCCAAGGACTATCGCGAGAATGCGGTGTTTGTGACGCTGTGTCGCAACGACGATCTGGACGGCATGCTGTCGAGCATCTCGCATGTGAACCACCGCTTCAACGACAAGTTTGGCTATGACTGGATATTCCTCAACGAGGAGCCGTTCAGCGATGTATTCAAGCAGCAGGTGTCCGAGGAAGTCAAGGGCAAGGCCAAGTTCGGAGTAGTGCCAAAAGAGCATTGGTCTTATCCCGAGTGGATTGACCAAGACAAGGCGGCCGAGACCCGCAAGGCCATGAAAAAGGCCGGTGTGCGCTACGGCGGGCTGGAAAGTTACCGCCATATGTGCCGGTTCTACTCGGGCTTCTTCTACAAGCACCCGCTGTTAAAGCCCTACAAGTACTACTGGCGAGTGGAGCCGGGCATCCAGATCAAATGCACCATCAACTATGATGTGTTTACGCTGATGCGGCAGGGCAACTACAAGTATGGATGGACGGTTGCCCCGAAAGATATCCCCGAGACGATCGAGACGCTGTGGCCCACGACTCTGGATTTCCTGGCCAACAACAGCGACTATGTTGCCACGCACAATCTGCGGTCGTTTTTGTCCGACGACAATGGCGTTAGTTACAACACATGCCATTTCTGGTCGAATTTTGAGATCGCCGACCTCGACTTTTGGCGCAGCGACGCCTACCAGGCCTACTTTGACTATCTGGACCACTCGGGCGGCTTCTTCTACGAGCGGTGGGGCGATGCGCCCGTGCATTCGATTGCCGCGTCGCTGTTTTTGGATTCCGACGAAATCCACTTTTTCGACGATATCGGCTACTTCCACGACCCTTATGGCCATTGCCCCATCAACCAGGGGATCAAGGAAATCAAATGCAGCTGCCATCCCTCGGCATTGGAGTTCTCTGATACCATCTACGATTGGCACGAAAACAGCTGCGTGCGGAACTATCTTTCCGCGAAAAGCCTTCCCTATGTGGATGGCAACGAAAAGTTCCAGAAAAAGAACTGACGTTAATTTATAGTGTATCTACGGTTATCTCTCCTCACTTCTCCTGCCGCTTTATCCCTCCCTTGAGCCGTTTAAAGGACTTTGACTCTCTCCACCATCTAGCTACCCACCATTTGTCATGGTGGACCGTCGAGCACCGCTGGTGTTCAACCCCAAAAAACGCGCGTCCGCCGCATCCAATCCGCCAACCAGCGCGCCAAATAGAGGGCAAACTGAAAGCCCTACGCGAACAGTCCGACAAAGTGCTCCTAGCCAGTCTATGCAGCAAACAGCGGCACGCGCAGGCCCAGAAATTCGCCCAAGAACTGCACAGCCGTACGGACGGGTAGCCGCTGCCATTGGCCCTGAAACTACCCCTCGTACGGATGTGCCGAGACCATTTGTGGCATCAAGGCCGGCGGCGGATCTACCGCCGGGGCCGCGGCTGCCGCACCCCCACTCTGTCATGTCGCCGCGAGCAGCCTCGACTCCTCGGCGAACAGGCCCTGCCGTTGCCGCATCTGCTGCCGCATCCGCTGCCCGTGACGATGCCCGCAACCCCGCACTCCCCGCTCTTCCGTCGGACTACTCTGTGAAGAGATACGCGCCCAAACCGTCGGGACCTTCCCCCACGCGACGAACAACAAACCCGGTACGGTCCCCCGCACGGTCGTCACGTTCTCCTGCGCGTTCCCCCGCCCGTTTCCCCGCACGCTCTCCCCCAAAACTCGCGAAACCCCCACCAGAACCTCGGCGAGAACCTCTGCCAGAGCCAGAGCTGCCGGAGTTGCCGGTCCCGCCGGCCATCTCCTCCAGCCCGCCGGAGCTGCCCGATTGGGAAGAGGACGACGACGAGCCGCTTCCGCCCACTGAGCCGCCGGCCAAGCGAGCAAGACACTCGCCTAAACCTCAAGGTCCTGAGGGCACAACGGTGGCCGACGGCTCGCCGCGCAATCGGTCAGTTCCTGCTCCTTCTGCTCCTCTTGATGCTTTGAAACCTCCATTGAAAGCTCCTCCTCCTCTTAATGCTCCTCTGAAAGCTCCTCCTCCTCTAAATGCTCCTCTTGAAGCTCCTCGTCCTCCTCCTCTGAACGCTCCTCTCGAAGCTCCTCCCTTGGAGCCTCTGATGGACGAACCTCCTCTGGCCCCTCGCCCCGAGGACGAGATCTCCGTGCATTACAGCGTGCAGGAGATCGTCGATCAGACGCTGCCGCTGTCGGGCGATTCTATCGACGGTCTACGTCCCGACGAGCTCGCGCAGCTCGAGCCAACACCTGACCAGTACACGCTCGAGCCGGTGGTGTCGGTGGACCCGACAAACTACATTGCGGCAGCTGCGCAGTGGATGTCGACGCCGGAGCGGCAGCTCACGCAGGTCGTGATTTGGTCGCTGGGCCAGTCGATCCGGTCTCTACAGAGCAAGACGACGTCGCGGCATGCAACGGCCGCCGGCGACTACGCGTTGCTGGCTCTCAACCAGCTCGTTGACTCGCTCGTTTCCGGCGCGGTGTCGCTGGACTGGCGTGGCCATCATCCGCCGCCGGCTTCACCAGGACCCAACCGGCTCAACTACGCCAACCGCGTGCGCCTGAACCGGCTGTCAGAAAGCTTATCCGCGCTGGCCGCGGAAAGCAGCAAGTGGACGCACGTGCTCTACGACAGCGAGCAGCTCAAGGACAAGCACGTGGGCGGGCCAAAAGAGCTGCGCGAGCCGGCGGCCGCCGAGCTGCAAAGATGCGCAGCCAACGAGAACGATCTTGTCGAGCTCGCCAACGAAGCCGCAGAGGCCATGACCGCGTCCACGCAGGTATTTGGCGAGTGCGAACTGGCGGCCGACCAGGGCGAGCTGGCGGTGTTGCGCCGCAAGGAAAAGTCGCGGTCCACCGCCAATGTGTCTGCCATTCTCAAAGCTCTGTGTGGGTTGTGACTGCCCGCCTGCTGCTTCAAATAGTTTTGAGTATTGGCCTGTAGCCATGTTTAATTTATACCTTTCTACATCTTCTGTCACTCTTGTTTCCCTATGTAACAGAACAGACCTGCATTCAACATAACCTCATCGACGGCCCCAGAATAGACAAAGTTACAATATCGAGAATACAATATCGAGAATACAACATCGAGAATATCAACTATAACATATCGAAGTTCTATCATTCAAGATTGTGACTTATTTCCACATCTCCTGTCAATCTTGCTTCCGAACGGAGCTGCATCCTGCATAATCACGTAGCACGACGGTCTCACAATAACCAATGTTAGAATAACAAGTAGGTCAATTATGATACATCGAAGATCTATCATTCAAGATTGCGAGTAATCATAAGGATAACTATGTCATAAGGATAACTATGGCATGCACTGGTTCGTCTGAAACAGTCGGATACGCCTATATATCGAATATCTGACACCCCAACCCTGCTTCAAAACCCTGTTTCAAGATTTCTGCTGCGTTTATTTTCCTGTTGCATAATACCCATTTTCTTCTCCTTGATCTGTTTCTTTTCAACTACAATCGTATAGATCATCCTCGATCTGTCGAAACGACAGCGTGGCATGCATCACCTGATGTTGGAGGAAAGGCCGATATCACGGGCTAAAGACGTCTTGGCACTGTCGCCGTTTGCGTGGTAATGCACCCTGCAGTGAGGTTGTGATTGTTCACTGGGGTGGTGCGTCATTTCATCACGTGCTGAGCCCGACTGTGGCGAATAAATTCGGTCATGTGGTCAGACCAAGCAAATTGCTATGAATTAAGGAAAAATATAGAGCTTGAAATAATCCTATGTCAATGTTTGTACGATCGGAGTGTACTGTTTACTTCACTCCGAACCCATGCACGTGGTGGCTATGCTAAAGAAAAATATCTGGAGAAGGCTAGGGCGCAGGAGAATAGTTAGATGGCCATAGAGTTGGTTTTAGAACTGACTACACGCTACAAGCTGGAACGCGAGGATTTATCGCGACGCTGGGTCGCGACGCCAAGAAGAGGCTAGACCGCGAGGCTGAAGGGCTAGAAGCTGCTTATTCCCGCATGAACGGGCATGGATCTCCTTGAATCGTCTGCATAGTGCATACATGCGCCGTTTATGTAAGCCGTATTTCAAATTGGTGCGCCAAAAATAGCATGGTTTCAGGCCAACCTTAGCCTAGATGACGCTCTAGCAAGCGCCAAAAGCCTCAAAATATTTTGTTTTCTCATTTCTAGCTGCCGACAGCTCTTTTCGTCTGGTCTTTACTGCTCACTGTTGATTTGCAAACCTCACCATTTTCGCTACTGCAAGCAACATCATTGGGTCTAGACATGGGACATATTCTTATCCCTCAACATGATCCCTAGTGCGCGTAGACTTCGGGCTGCTATCGGGGTGGTGGGCATCGTTTGCCTTGCGTTTTCGTTGTACACACTGCGATTTTCGTTCACCAAAGAGAGCGTTAAGATCTCCGACAGCTTGCCTTCGCATACCTTTGTGCATTCGGAGCCCACGACCATTGCAGCTGCTTCGCCAGACGCGTCGAAGCCTTCAGACCATAACAGTCACTTGGAGGCATCCAATCCTACTGAAACATCCGTCGAGCCCTCCCAGGAAACGTCCAGTCCTGCTGCTTCCAAGGACGGTGACGACAGCGACCATGGCGATCATAAAGGCGACAATCACAACGCCGACGAGCACAAAGCCGACGAGCACAAAGCCGATGAGCACAAGGCCGACGAGCACAAGGCCGACGAGCACAAAGCCGACGAGCACAAAGCCGACGAGCACAAGGCCGACGAGCACAAAGAGGGCGACAAATCTGAGTCCAAGCCGGAGGAGAAGCCAGAAGAGAAGCAACAGTCCGAGCCAGAGGCCACGCCAGAGGCCACACCAGAGCATGTTTCTGACGAGCACAAAGAAGGCGAGTCGAGCGATGTGAAGCCGGCAGGCGAGGAAGAGTCTGCAGAGCAGCGAGAGGAGCGCCTTAAAAAGGAGCACGAGGAACAGCTCCAAAAGGAGCACGACGAGCGCGTGCAGAAGGAAGAAGACCGCCTGCGCGACATTGTTAACGCTCGCCGCTCTGAGGAAAACATGCTGGCTCGCCAACCGTCTCCGGCAGTGCCCAAGAAGCTCATGGACCCCAAGAAGATCCTTATTCTCACCATGACAGACTACCACGACACCACAAACCCGCGCTGGAATATGACGCTGGAGATGCTCGACAACCGCGAGCGGTACGCGAGAAAGTACGGCTTCCAGCATCAGTTCCTCAACTTCACGCGCTGGGGCCCTGCCAAGGATCACGTCGAGCACGCTGTGTGGCTCAAGATCCCCGGCCTGCAGGAAATGTTTTGGCGACACCCCGAGGTCGAGTGGATCTGGTGCCTGGACGCCGACGCGCTGATCGTCAACGGCGACTTGGATATCCGCTCCCATATTCTCGAGCCAAGCGTGCTCAAAACGCGTTTGGCTGGCGGCAGGCCCCTGACGGAGGTCTCGACCCGCTATTATGACGGCGACATCTTTCCCATGAACGATAACGTCGACGTCAATGAGGTTCTTTTTATTATGGCCCACGATCTCTTATCCCTTAACGCGGGCTCGTTTTTTGTCCGCCGCTCCCCGGTCACCGACCTGGTTCTCCAGTTCTGGGGCGATCCCCGCGGCATTAGGAACATCAAAAACGAGAGGATGTACGAGCGCCGTGAGCAGGACGCCTTTATCAAGCTCTACTATAACCACCCCATGGTTCGCGACCATACGGCGGTGGTCGCCCAGGCGCTTATGAACAGTTTCCCGCCCGAGTTCGAGCACGACCAGGGCTTTATCGAGGGTGATTTGGTCGTTCACTTCGCTGGTCGCTCGGGCTCAGACTCTTACGTCGAGCAGTGGCCTTACTTTATGAATCTTACCCGCCAGTGGTGGTAGTCTAATTGTTAATTTAATGTATATATTAATATACTTGTGTTGCTCAGCGGATGGAAAGTGTAATCTTAGATTATATACATAAATAAAGAGCGTGTTTTAGTGTGAGCGCAATTGGCGCAGTTTAGCGAATTTGGCGCAGTTTGTGTGGGCGCAGTTTGTGTTGGCGAGTTGGTGCTGGTGATTTTGTAGGATCAAGCCAGCAGATCGATGACACCAAAGTACTGCTCGACGCCATAGGGACCAGGGTTCTTCCACATATCGTTGAAGGTGGTCAGAACAACAACGTCACCGTTGTAGGCCTCGAGGATGGTCTTGACGGCCTCGGCCTGGTTCTCCTTGGACGGCACGTTGTAGCCGTTCTGGGCGCCCTGCGAAGGGTAGCCGGTCTCGGTGATCCAGACACTGCGGCCACCGCAGGCAGCAGAAACAAGCGACTCTTGGCCCTTGACAAAGTCGCCGGCATGGGCGGGCGCCGAGTAAGGGTCAAAGTACGAGTGGGCGTTCAAACCAACAATGTCAAACACATCGCTGCACATCTGAGTGTTCTTCTGGTAGGTGTCGGTGACCTCGGCAGTGGTCAGCCAGCCGTAGTAGCCGGCAGCCTGCAGCTTGCTCTTGACCTCGTAGGCCTTGCTAACCAGCTGGTCGGCCGTGATGTAGCCGTTGGTCACGTCCTCGTTACCGAGCATGATGTGGTCGAAAATATCCCAGCCGTTGGTGGAGGCCCAGCTGATGATGTCGTCCAGCGACTGATCGACGTTGTCGATGCCAGCAGAGCCGATCCACAGACCTTGAGAAATCGTCATGCCCAGAGCCTTGCAGGCGGGCTGGATGGTGTTGAGCGTGTTGCAGTCGGTAGCGTAGACACGGATCTTGTTGATGCCCTTGGACTTGATCATCTGCAGGTCGCCGTACACGGTGTTGTAGTCTTTGCACTGGCTGTCGTCCGAGTAGGGGCTGTAGACAATGTACTGAGGAATCACCGAGCCGGCCTCACCGGAGGAGCCGGAGCTGGCAGCAGCAGCAGCGCTGGTCGTGGTCTCAGGAGCGGCCTCAGTAGTAGAAGTGGCCTCGGTGGTGGCAGCAGCCTGAGTAGTAGGCTCAGGAGTGGCCTCAGGAGAAGTGGTCACCTGGTAGGTGGTGGTGTAAACAAAAGCGCTGGTGACAGGCTCAGGAGTAGAGGTCACAGCAGCCTCGGTGTCGGGGCTGGCAGCGGCAGTAGTCTCGGGAGTCGCGGCAGGAGTAGCAGCTTCAGTCGAAACATAAACAGTGTTGTAGTCGCTGGTCACCGAAGTCTCAGCGGCAGGAGCCGCGGCAGGAGTCTCGGCAGCAGGAGTGTTGGCAGCGGGAGTCTCGGCAGGAGTCTCGGCAGGAGTGGGGGTGGCCGCAGGAGTGTCGGTTTGGGGCCACTGGGTACTAGTGTACCAGTCGTTGTTGGTCAAAGTGTCGTACGAATCAGCACCGTCTCCGTCAACAGTCACATAGACGGGAGCGGCGGTTTGAGTAACAAAGGCGTAGGCCCGGCGGTCAATGGCGGCGCCAAAGACGGAAGAAAAGAGAGAGAAGCACACAAGCAAAGAAAGAATGTTGGCAATCATTTTTTAAGGAAAGGGGGATATGCACAAAAGAGCGGCAAGGAAGGGTTGAACAAAGGAGCGTCAAAGGCTTGTGTGTGAAGGAGGGCGTGAACAAAAGTTACTGGTTCGTAGTTGTGTTGGTGATCCCATCGGGGAGGGCCCATATTTATACGGTTCCGGAGTCTTCCTCATCCGTGCATAGAGTCAGTGCGCATATGCATGGTATTACCGGATGGGGAAGGTCTGTGCTTTCCTCCTCCCAGCCACCAGCCCTGAATATGTAAGAAAGCCCGGCCACCCCCGCCACCGCATTATCCGGGTCGGCAGCAAGAGGGAATGTCGCTAATAATATTGCTTGAAACCTGAATACCTCAGTAGTATGCTTCAAACTGGTTCGGAAAAATGTGGTTTGATGGAAGTGAGCTTTTTGGTTGGCGGGATATTCGAGGGTATACGCTATGCATAGGGTAAGGCCAGGGCTAGGAGGAGGCTAGCGTCCGCGCACACCTGCGTCGAGGAACATGCGAGCGGTCTGGCTGTCTATTGTTATGCTTTCTGTGGTTTTCTATGATTTTCTATAATTTTCTATGCTTGTCGCTTGTCTAAAAGGAGCTTGTTTTTATGATCATCATCTCAGTTACCCAGTTGTCTATACTATCACACTCTCCAGATCTCATCTATAGCTGCATACTATTATTAGCCATAGCTGTCACATGTCTTATACTCTACCGCCAGCTCCAGTCACAGAATAATCAGATCACATGCGAACCACAGAACATCGCGACGTCACATGCCAACCACAGAATATCGCAGGATATCACATGCGACAACTACGTAGCCACAGCCATCCACCACAGCCATCCACATCGCCAGTACATGCCAGAACCACGTAGCCAAAACCACAACCACAACAACACTCACCAAAATCTAATCAATAAAAGAATGTGTGTTCTACCTTCTAGCCTAAGAGCCGACTCGCCGGGCCACCAGGAGGATCGAAGAGAGGACCCAGCAGCCGAATAAAATATCGAAGATCGAACCATAAAGGACGTTTGAGCGACAAGAAAGAAGAGCACGGAATATTACCACTGGCCACGCCACTCGAACCGCACTAGTTTTGCGGCGGCTGGCCGCGCTGGAACAGATTAATCTGAGGCTGGCCATAGTACATTTGAGGCTGGTAGCCCATGTTCATCTGGTTCATCTGGTTCATTTGCAACGGATGCTGCACCGGCATGTAGCGTTGGTGCATCATACTCTGCTGCTGCAGGTGCATGTCCTCCTCGAGCCCGTTTATGCTCTGGGGCATCTGTGTGCCTGCCACCGCCATGTCTGTTGCCTGGGCGACCTGGCCGGTCTTGGACGCGCTGCGGCCCTTGTAGCCCGCCGCGGTATAGCGCTCGGGGAACGCGTTGCGGAAGCGGTCGCGCAGATCGGTGGAACGGCGCTCGCCCAGCTGCAGGGTCTGGTCGCGCTGGATCTTGCTCCAGGCAGGCCCGTGCTTCAAAAAGCCCTGTAGCAGCCGCTCGTCCTCCTCCTGGGTAAACGCCCGCCGCTCCTTGCGGTTGATCTTGACCAGGTTGCTCATCTCGTTGCCGCCGGCACTGCGCTGCTTGGTCTTGTGGGTACGGGCATTCGGGTAGAGCCGCGAGTACTCTTCGGGGAACGAAGTGCGGAACCGGTCCTTGAGATCCACAGCAGTGCGGCAGTTAAACTCAAACGTGGGGTCCGTCAAGATCTTCTTCCAGTTGCCCACGCCGTGCCGCTTGCAGCCCTCCATCAGGTGCCGGGTCTCCTCCTCGGTCCACCCCAACCGCACCCGCCGCTTGCCGATCCGGCCGGGCGAATTGGCGCTCGACGCCTGCCGCTCGTTGTTGAGAATCATCGGGTTGCCGTTACCGGCCGGTTGGCCTTGCGCGGCGCCAGGCTGGCCCTGCACGGGCGCGGGACCGCCGGTCTCGCGCATGTACTGGTGCTGCGGCGCGTAGTGCATGTGGTAGTGGCGCGGGTCGTCGCCCTGAGCAGGCTCGTTGGCAAACAGCTGCTGTGCCTCGGGCTGCCCGTAGCCCTGGCCGCCGCCCGTGCTCTGCTGCAGCTTGTGGATGGCGGCCGACTGCTGCAGAGCCGCCAGGTCCGCGGCCGAGCCGGCTTTGCCACCATTGCCGCGCTCGGCGGCCTGTTGCTCTTCGCGCACGATCTCGGGATCAATACCGGAGACCTCCATTCCGTTAACAAATTGATTCGTGCCTTCTGTTTTCATAGGACGCGCCATAGAGAGAAAGCTGGGGCAGGGTTCGTGTCGCGGTAAGGTCTGGGGTTCGGTTTGGGGTAGTGGAGAGTTTGCGGTCTGGTCGGGGGTTGTGATAGTGGCAAGGAGGGTAAGCGGGTCACGTGGCACGGCCTGCATTAGGTTTTTTTCGGGGGGGTCCCCTCTTTGGGGAACGTTTTTAACGCATTTTCGGGCTTTTTCGACCGGGTTAATGGCGCCGATTTAAACATCTACTATTAAGCTAGATAGATATCTTTAATTGTTTCTTATTTACACCCTCAAACCTCTCTTATACACCCCCCAAAATGGCGTGATCTGAGCCCCCCGAGGGGGAGGGGACGGGTCTCTTATCTCCCACGTGATGCATACATTCCAGTGACGCATCCGGGTAACTGCACGGTGCGCTATTTCGGCCTGTTATTGGCGGGTTGATTATGGACTCAAATAGCAATCGGTAGCGAATTGTTTTTTCTTCGCAATCAAAAAGTGTCGGTGGTTTCTTCGTTTTATATTCATATAGCTAAAGGTCGGGGGCCAGGGTTGATAAGGGCTCTGCCCAGCTCCCTACCCTCCTGCCCTCTACCCTCTTGCCCTCTACAGACAACCCTGCTCGTCACGATAGCGTATGCACAGTAATCAATTCTATCTTGTGGTTAGTGGAGTGGACTGGATTAGTGAAGTGGATTTTAGTGGTTTTCAGTTTGTGAATTAATGAGTTAGTGAACTAGTGAACGGGTAAATTCTGATTTTGTTGATGATTTCAATGTTTATATTTGTTTACTTTAAATGTATTTGAACGATAGTCAAGTTCACTGCTTAATTGGCAGCTATAGCACCATAGCTAAGACTAAATAATTACTTGCGTTTCTTCGCGATCCGCTTCAGCGACCGCTGCTCCTTCTTCATAACGCCATCAACCATCTTGTACTTGCCCTTGACGCCCTTGGGCCGGCCCTTGAGGCCCCGGTTGGCGCCGCCGGCACGCACAACGGTCACCTTTGGCTTGGTCTTGCTCTTGGCCCGCCGCATGAGCCGCGCAATCTCCTCGCTCTTTTCCCGCTCAGACTTGGTCGCGTCCTCGTTAATAAGATCGCTCTTCTTGCGGATCTTCTCCAACCGCTTTTGCGCCTTCATCTTCTTGCGTGCAGTGGCCTCGGCAACCTTCTTGATGGGCCGCGCATTCATCACCTTCATCTGCTCCTTGATGGCCGCAGATGCCTCCTTGGTGATGGGTTTGATCACCTTAGAGTGCTTGCCCTCGTCCTCAAGGAACCACGCAGGCAGTCCATCGCGGTCCCGGAACGACAGCTTGTTGTAACCCTCGTTGATGAGATCGTGTTTGTTGATCTGGCCCAACGCAAGCTGCTGCGCCAGCGTCATCTTGATCTGCAGGTCCGTCATGTCCTCGTCCTTGAGAGGATCGAACCGTTCCTCATCCTCGCTCTCGGGCTCAGCGGGCTCGGCCTCGGCAGGCTCAGAGTCGCTACCGTTGCTGCCAGTGCCGGCGGTAATTGCCTTGGGAGCTGTCTCGCTCTCGGAGGCCGCCGCTTCCTCGTCGTCTTCGGCGTCAGTGTCGTGCTCCTCAGAGTCGCTGGCCGCCTCCATGCCTTCAAACACAGGATTGTCAAAGAACATGGCCGCGCGGTTGCTGAGAGCGGCCGGCTTGGCGCTGCCGTTTTCAATGTCGCTCTCGTCGTCCGACGACGCAGAGCTGGCCTCATCCGCGCTCTCAATGCCTTCCCACACCTCGGCTTCGCGCGCCCGCTTGGCCTGCGCCTCGGCACTCTTGGCCCGCTTCTCCTTGTACTGCTCGTACATGCCGTCGAGCTGGGACTCGAGCTGCGCGGCATCGTCGTCGCTCTCAATCTCGAGAATGTCGTCCTCAGGCTCCGACTCGCTGGTCTCCATGTCATCCAGAGCGTCAAGGTTCTCGTCGCCAAAGTCAACATCGCCATTGGCACCCGCCGGAAGCACAGGCGCCATTTTCTTGCCGGTAACAAGCGCGCGCGCCTGGCCTGTTTTGTTGACGCTGTTGAGATCAAAGAGCGTGTCGCGCTGGTTACCAGCATCCTCGCCCAAATCGGCGGGCGTGGCCATGTTCAGCTGCATCTTCATGATCTCCTTTTGTTTCTGCTCGTGGCGCTTGCGACGGTCGCGCTTGCGCTTGGCTGCCTCGCCCTCCCGCAGCTCCTCGATTTCCTTCTCGATCTGGTCCTCGGTCGACAGCTGCGGAGCCGGCTCCACCTCGGGCTCTTCCACCTTGTCGAGGCCCAGCAGCTTGCGGGCCGCCAGCCGCCATTTCAGAATCACTCTAAAGTCTTTCTTGCCCAGCACCTTGAGGTCCTTGAACGCGGCCAGCAAATCGGGAGTGGTCTGCGGCAGCTTCTTGAGCTCCTTGACGTCGGGATCCGTCTTGTCCCAGCTAAACTCGTTGGTTTCTCCAAGACAGGTGATGGGGTCCTCGGTCTTGACATAGTCCATGACGGGGATACGCTTGAACTGCAGCTCGGTGCCCTCCTCGTAACCCTCACGCTTGCGGGTCTTCTTTTCGGGGTTGTAGATCTTGGCCTGGTTGTTGGGGGCACTGTCCTGCAGCTCCTCAAACACATACTTGGGGTCCAACAGCCGCGGGTCGATATGTTTCGGGGCCTTGAAGTTCTTGCAAACAACGAAAATCTCTGCAGACACATTACGACTCGACGGCGGCTTGGTGGCCTCGCACTTTTCGAAAAACTGCTGGAACACCCACATGAGCTTGTTGTAGTCTTTGGACCGGAACACCTTGGTGACGAACCAGCCGCCGGGGGCCAGAAACTCCACGGCCAGCTTCAGCGACTGCAACACAAGCTCGCTCTGAGTAAATGCATCCTGAGCCCACGCCATACCGACGTTAGGAGCACCGTCATGCATCACCACGTCGGCCTTCCAGGTCTTGAGATAGCCGCGCAGCTGCGACCGGCAGTGGTCGGTGGTGATATCACTTTGGAAAGTGATCACATTGGGCAGCGGGCGGATCGGAGCAAGATCCACGCCCACAATTAGCGAATTAATGGGGCAATGCTGAGTGGCGACCTGGCACCAACTGCCAGGAGCAGCACACAGATCAATGATGCACATGGGTCGTTTCTGGCCCTTTGGCACATTGAAGAAGCCATATTTTTGATTGAGCTGGAGAATTTTAAACGATGACCGCGCACGGTATCCTTTTTCCTTGGCCAGCCGGTAATAATGGTCTAACCGACCTTTTCCATGCTTTTTTTGGGCCTTTCCCATTGCAAAGTCTAAGAAAGTCTTTAGTGGGAAAAAAAATTATCTAATGTGAAAATTTCCATTCTGTGAGCCTTGGGAGCTTGGGAAGAAGCTGGGGAAGAGGTAGATGAAAGAAGAAACAACTTGCAATGATTTCGCCATCTATTTCAGTCTTGCCGGTTTATTTATATCAATTGTTGATTTCTCCGGTTAATTATTTTCATAGACTCAAATGAACCTACTAAACACTACCTCGAACTGGCTATCGCCGTCTCCACACTGACAGGCTTAGGAAGCGAAAATTCATATGCCTCCAGTGGTGCCTGCATCCTTGGATTTTGTACCGGCTCGGTTGCCTGAAGCGGTGAGCATGAAGCCTGGAAATTATGAAGTTGTGAAAGGTGAATCCGACGAGTCCAGCGAGTCTAGTGGTTCCGAAGCTGACGGCCGAGCAAATGGTGCTAAGACTATAGGCGACGAGGCCTCTGAGTCGGAGAGCGATGCATCGGTCAACTCTAATATCGGCGAGTCGCCCGAATCCGATTCATCGTCTGATTCAGAATCGGACGTAGAAGCCGCTGATGATTCTGATGAGAGCGTAGACGGTTCAGACGTTGGCGACGACTCGGACGAAGACTCGGATAAGAAAGCCGCCAGCTCGGACGCAGACTCGGGCCCCGGCTCGGGCTCGGGCTCGGGCTCTGCTGCCAATGGCAAAGTCGGTGGCCTGCCAAAATCAGCCTTTTATGGCTTTAATGAGAACCCCAAAGATAGAGGTACCGAGTCCAAGCGGATCCACAAGTCGTGGACGGCCACAGCAGTGCCTCCGTCCGGGCTGGAGAACCGGGGAGTCACTTGCTACATGAATGCAGCGGTTGAGACGCTGTTTCACTTGCCGGCAGTGGGCCGCTACCTGCTGGAAGTGCTGCAACACAAGTACCCGCAGGTGAAGAATAATAGTGTGACTGTGGAGCTGGCCAAGCTCTACAAACGCACGATTGAAAACCGCAGCCGCGCCCTTTACCCCTCGCGGCTGATCCACCGGCTCGAGGATATTAATTGCATGATGTCTGAATGGCAGCAGGAAGACTCGCATGAATACTACATGTCGCTGTTGGGCCGGCTACAAGAAGACAGCACGCCCAAGGGCCAGAAACTTAGAGATTCGGTGATCCACGATATCTTTGGCGGCACGCTGGAACAGAAAGTCACCTGCGCCAGCTGTGGTACCGTGAGCACCACCAGCCAAGACTTTTACGATCTGCCGGTATCTTTTTCGCCGCAGCAACGCAAAAAGGGCTACTACACGCTGGAACGGTCGATCCAGGACTTTTTCAGCAAAGAACACATCAAGTTGGCTGCCGACGGCAAAGACGGCTACCAGTGCGAAAAATGCAAAGACATGACCGATGTCGTGAAGCAGTACTCGATTCTCGACTCGCCAGAGTACCTGACCATCCACATCAAGCGGTTCAAGTTCTCACAGTCAATATCACAAAAGGTCAAAGACGCCATGCACTACCCCATGGACCTGGACCTCACCCAGTATTCGGCCAAGGGCGAGCCACTGGCCTACCAGTTGGTGGGTGTGATTGTACACGAAGGCGATAAGGTGTCGTCGGGGCACTATATTGCGCTATGCCGCCAACCCAACGGCAGCTGGGCCGAATACGACGACGAGCTGGTGCGCAAAATCTCAGACAAGTATGTTCAGAAACAAAGCTCAGCATACATGTTGGTGTACTCGCGGCTCACTCTCAAGCCTGGCGTCAAGGTCCCTGGCCCATCCAACTCCGGCTCTAATTCTGGCTCTGGTTCTGGTTCTAGTTCTGGTTCTGACGACTTGGAAGCCTCTGACTCTGGCTCTGACTCCGACGCAGCCTCCGACTCTGAAGAGAAGCCGAACCCCAAGTCCTTTAAGAAGTCTCTCTCCAAGACCAAAGAAAAGGTCAAAGAAAAGGTTAAAGAAAAAGTCAAAGACTCGAAAGCCACCAAAACCAAAGCCAAACCTATCGAGCCCAAAAAGCCGAAACGGGAAAAGTCTCTAAAACGCAAGGCCGAGGTCCCTCCGCCCCGCAATGTTGACGACGAGATCGACGCCATTTTCAAAAAACAAAAGAACTAGTCTGCATATTGTACTATAATCCGCCTAATCCACTATCCGTTGGCTACCATCCTCTGCTCGCTACCTACTGTCTATCCCCTACTACCACCGGCTACTATTACCACAGCCGACCACGCGTGACCTAAGCACACGTCATGACCAAGGCCACACAGACCGTCGGATTGTTGACCATTCTGCTGGCGTTCTGGCTGGCTCTCTACACGGGCGTGATCTCCACCTCGGCCAAATTCCAGTCCGAGATCGTGCCCGTTCTTCCCTGGTGGGGGCTTGTGTCGTTTGGCGCATACGCCCTTGGCACTTTGGGCTTTGATGTGCTGACCTTCAACGACAAGCCCGAGAAGTATGCGGAGCTCATGAAGCAGATTGCCACTGCGCGGGCGGACCTGAAAGCCAAGGGTGTCTCTATTTCTGCGTGAGCTTCAGACAGAGTCTGAGCCGTTCGCCGAGCAGTATAAACCCGCCGGCGAGGTTTATACGCTAAGTTTATTCAAGTCTGTAGTCTTGCAGGTTACTAGTCGAGTTCTCTGTAGTCTTTGTTACTAGTCGAGTTCTCTGTAGTCTCGGTTACTAGTCGAGATAGCTTCAGCTGTTATCTGGGGAAGTCCGGCTGAAGTTGAGCTGAAGGTTACCAGCCAGCTCAAGACGCTAGGTGTTCGTCTCAAGGTATATGAATCTGAGAAGCACAACTACAACGCAGAACTACGAAGCTAAGTAAACTAAAGATCGCCAGGAACAGGGAACTTGTGGGCCCAGGCAGACACCTCGCTTTTAAGCTCCTTGATCTCGCTGTCCTCGTTGGCCGCCTTGCGGAAGTCCACCAGCTTGGGCTTCTCCACCTTGGCGGCAACCTCCTTCTTGATGCGCTGGGCAATCTTCACCGCCTTGTCAATGTACTCGCTGACCTTCTCAAAGTCCTTGGGCTCGAACTCGCGTGTGGTCATGGCCGGCGTGCCTACCCGCAGACCGCCCGGAACAAGCGCAGACTTGTCACCGGGCACGGTGTTCTTGTTGGCAGCAATGTTGATGAGCTCCAACACAATCTCCGCCCGCGCACCGTCAATGCCCTTGGGCTTGAGGTCAATCAGAATCAGATGGTTGTCAGTACCATCAGACACAAGCTTGTAGCCGAGATCGGTGAGCGACTTGGCAAACGCCTGCGCATTGTCCAGCACCTTCTGCTGGTACACCTTGAAGTCGGGCGACGCGGCCTGGCCGAGCGCAACCGCCAGCGCAGTGATGGTGTGGTTGTGGGGACCGCCCTGGTGGCCGGGGAACACCGAGAAGTTGATGGGGCCCTCAAGGTCGTACATCACCTCCTTGCCGGTCTTTTTGTTGACAGAGCGCACGCCCTTGCGGAAGAAAATAAGCGAGCCGCGCGGTCCCCGCAGAGACTTGTGCGACGTGGTGGTCACAATGTCCGAGTACTCAAACGGCGAGGGCGTCACGCCAGCAGCAACAAGCCCAGCAATGTGTGCCATGTCGCTGAGCAGGTACGCACCCACACTGTCGGCAATCTCACGCATGCGCTTGTAGTCGATGATCCGCGAGTACGCACTGGCACCGGCAATGATGATCTTGGGGCGGAACAGCTTGGCGGTCTTGGCCAGCTCGTCGTAGTCGATCTCGCCCGTCTCCTCGTTGAGCCGGTAAGGCATGGTCTGGAAGTACTTGGAGATGAAAGAGATCTTCTTCGACGGCGTTTGGTAGCCGTGCGACAAATGGCCGCCGTGGGGTAGATCAAGACCCATCAACCGGTCGCCAGGCTCCATGATCGCAGAGTAGGCATACAGGTTGGCCGGAGCACCGCTCAGAGCCTGCACATTGACTCCCCACTCGGCGGGGTCGAGGTTAAACGCCTCGAGCGCCCGCTTCTGGCACAAAGCCTCGCCCTGGTCAATGAACTCGTTACCGCCATAGTAACGGGCGCCAGGGTAGCCCTCGGAGTACTTGTTTTGCATTTCCGAGCCCAGCACGTCCATGACGGCCTTGGAAGTGAAATTCTCACTAGGAATCAGAGTGATGGAGTCTTTTTGGCGCTGCTGCTCGCGCTTGACGATAGCAGCAACCTCGGGATCAACTTCAGAAACTGGCTTGCCCAGCACGGTCCGAGTAGACACGGAGCGGACATAGCGAGCAGCATTAGCGGCACGGAACACTCTCAGCATTGGAGGAAGGATGACGTGAGGGAATTGGCAGACGCTAATGAGTGAGGGAGGGATATTTCCGAGGAATATATTTATTTTTTATGCGCCTGCGGGGGGACTATTTATATTGCAGATTATCATGGGGGGACGAGTCCCAACTGCCCTGAGTCGGTGGTGACCCGGTGATACTCGGTGCTTTCAAGATCCCCGGGTGCGATATGGTGACTCACGCTCCAGAAAGATGAGTCAGTGAGACTGGAGCTGAGTCGTCTATCCATCTGAGTCAGCCAGCCCGACTCTGAAATTTCAGATCCAAGTCGAGCCCGTCCTGACATAATGGCTAAACCCAAAAATCTAAACCATTTGGTCAAATTGATTGTCGGGGCAGGCCAGGCGTCGCCGCAGCCTCCCGTCGGCCCGGCTCTGGGATCAAAAGGTGTCAAGGCTATTGATTTCTGCAAGGATTTCAACGCCCGCACCGCCCACTATATCCCCGGCACTCCGATTCCTTGCAAAGTCACCGTGCGGCCGGACCGCTCGTTTGTTTACGAACTAAAGAGCCCTCAGACTACTTGGCTTCTTATGAAGGCTGCGGGCGTCGAAAAGGGTGCGCCGGATGGGAAAACCACTGTTGGCACTCTTTCTTTGAAGCACATTTACGAGATCGCCAAAGTCAAGAAAATGGACGATCTGCACAAAGACAAGCACCTTGAAAGTATTGTCAAGCAGATTCTCGGTGTGGCCAAGAGCTGTGGAATTGCGGTAGTTCCCTGATGTACATATTTATCGTTAGGTTTGCGCTGGTGCGCTGTGTAGTAATGTGCGCTATGCTTGATAGCACTATCTGCTTGATAGGCACAATCTGGCTTGATGCCCAGGACTGCTTGCGCTGTTCGTAGGTGAGAGTAGTGAGGCTACCACATCTTCTCTCCCTTCTTGGCCTTGCGGTTCTTGCGCTCCAGCAACGCAATGTGAGCGTCCTCAAACGCAACCTTGGTATGGGCGTGCCCCGCCGCAGGTATGAGCTTGCCGTCGACCTTTGTGCAAAAGGGTGCCCCGCTCAGCCACGGGTCTTCCCAGCACCGGTTCACCGTCCAGCGGTTGAGCGGGTCCAAGTCGAACATGCCCGTGATCAGCGGGTGGATTTCGTCGGGCAGGTTTGCCAGCAACTTGTCGAGGCCGTTGCGCTCACCGTTCTCCTCGGTCACAAACGTCTTAAACGACGGGTCCGTGAGCCGCGGCGCCTTCCAAGGGAACTTGCGCATCAGCATGCAGCACAACATCACCGCCGACGACCAGATATCGGTGGCACAAGGATCGTAGCGTCCACCGGTCGCCGCCTCGGGCGCCAGGTACGGATCACTGCCCACCACGCCATGCGCGTCGTAGGTGCGGTCGCTTTCCGGGTATCTGTACACGACCGAGGAGCCGAAATCGATGATTTTCACCAGCCCTTCTGAGGTCATGACGCAGTTGTCAAGCTTCAGGTCGCGGTGAGCAAGCCCCAGGTCGTGCAGGTACTTGATGCCGGACATGAGCTGGCGAAAGTCGCAGTAGATCTCCTCAGGAACCATCTTGCCGCTCATGACAATCGCAAACAGATCGTACTCGCAGTACTCCATGATCTGGTACACCTTGTCGGACTCGTAGATGATGTCCAGCGTCTCTACAATGTTGGGGTTCTTGAGGGTCAGTCCCAGGCAGTACTCGCCGCCGACCTTTTTCGAGTAGTCGCGCTGCGACTCGGACGAATGCCGGGCTCGGAACTCCTTGACCGCATAGATCCGCCCGTCCTTGCTGGACTTGACGATCTTTACGTTGCCGCCGGCGCCCTCGCCCAGCGTCTTACCCAGCTTGCCGTAGCTCTTGGCCAGCGACGCCTTGCGGCCGTTGGCGTCGTCGGCATTCAGGGCAATCGACGACCGGGTGCCAAACGTCTGCGCGGCTGCCGTCATGGACAGCGGCGAGCTGGCCCGCGAGTCGACAGAGTTCGACGGAGAGTGGTCGTCGGGCGAGTCCTTTTTCCACGGCTTGTCGATGAACCGCCGGATGCTCACCGACGACGACGACACCGACGGCTGCCGCGCAATCGACGACGACCGCGACCGCGAGCTCAGCGACATGCGCGAGAAGCTGCGGCCCAGAAACGATGACGAGCTGTTGTTGTGGCTGTGGGCGCTCTGGTCGCGGGAAATCGTGGCTTGGCTCGGCGTGCGCGGCATGTCCACAATGAACCGCGCCTCGACGCTAGACGGAATCACTCGCTCGCGGCTCACCGACGTCGAGTACCGCGGTGACGAGACGTTGCCGATCTCGCCGGCTCCAAACACAAAGCCTCCGCCGGCCGCCGGAGGCGGCGTGGCTGCAATCGACGCTATCGACGACTGCCGCGACCGCGCAGACGGCGACATGCTTGTTTCCGGGGCAATCGACGACGACCGCCGCGGACCCAGGCTGCCGGCAAAGCCCCTCGAGGCCTGCGGACTGCTGCCGGGCGTCACCCCGAACCGTCCGTCGCTGGGCAGCCGGGTGCCGGGCTTGTCGGCCCGGCCGGAAGCCTCTTCGGGGGCCTCAGAGCCCTGCCGCGACTTGCCCAGCAGCATCGACAAGCCCGAGACGGGCGGAGTGGGCTGTTTTTCAACCGCAACTTTGGTATATCGATTGGAGCCGTCATGGGCCGACGACGACGAGTTGGCGGCAGGGGCCGGCTGGCCCGACGCACTGCCCGATAAGATGCCATCGGCGGGCACTACGACTTGTTTTTTGGTAAAATCCAAAACCTCGGACATTGCGGGAATGGGGGTGGAGTGGATCCAAAAGTGAGATAAGCGGCTGGAACAGTCAGTCGCCGGAACATCTATCGCTGCTAGTCTGGGGAACCCGTACCCTGTCGTCCCCTACCCTGGAGATAGCCGCGAGATCGAGGATCCCAGATCCGGCTAGTATTGCTTCCTCTAGCCTTTCTACCTGCACTAGGATTGGCGAGGTAGATTGTGTATAGAAAATAAGATTTAGTTAGATCCCCAAAATATTTAATCTCACCCATTTTCATGCATTTCCCGCTCCTGCCCTTGGTGGCGCGGCAACCTTATCTACCTAGCAACCAATTTCGTCAGCGTGCATAATCCACCGTCGGCCAATGCGAGGTCAGACATACGAGGCTAATAAACGAGCATAGATGGCCCCTGTTCATCGCTGTATAGCATCGATCTCGGCCAAACTTAATCAAGGTAGATGCTTTTCTATTTATAATTTGGCTCGCATGGCCCCTTGCCGCAGTACGGCGCTTCAGTGTTCCTTGCGCAATAGTCACCTTTTATCACCCTTCAACCTCCCCTAGCCTTGGGGCTTGCTTCATAGTCCATCTCATTGTCCTGCTTGGGGGTTCCCCTCGGGGTCAGGGCACGGCGCCATTTCCAGGTACGGATCTTGCAGGCGGGGAAAGCAGCAATAGCTACAAAAATAGACCAATAATACTCGGCAAAAAAAAATCATTCCGTTGGTTGTTGAAAATATTTCGCACTCAAATCCATTATCAAAGTTGATTCATGTTTAAGTATCACCTGTCCATTCAAGGCGCCATATTACCCACGTGGTCTGGCTCAACATCTAGAGCGTGAGGGGATTGCCACATCTGGGCCGAGTAGTAGACCGAGATTGGGCCTAACACTGATTGAAATTACAACACTTGGCTTCACTCAAGGTATACCGCCAGGGATTCCACCGTAGTCGTGCTACTGAACTGGACAGTACTGTACTGACCGCGCTGCACTGCACTGACTCGCTAATGGCACTAAACTAGATTGATTGAACTAGATCCACTCAACCTACACTGACCCCCACTGATCCAACCCCCTAAACAGCACTAGCTACTAAACACTACTGAACCCCTAACAACTAACAAGTTCGGCGCTGCAAGCAAATGCATCATGTTTAGGGTTGCCGGATGGGTCAAGGGATGAGATAGGGTAGGGCCGCCGGACCCCGAGCCTGATAAACCACCAGAGATCCGGGTGCGCTGACGTGACATAAGCGGACTGTGGAGTCAGCCAAGGCGCCCTTCTCGAGCTTAAACAACGGTGGACCAAACTACTCTATATCCTCCTAATATTATATCTAGATTCTATGCTCGGGGCATCTGTGCCCATTAAACGATACTTTTTACCCCCTCTACAGGCCACCTAGCTGTGGAGCCGAATGCGTGCTCGTGCGTGCCCTTACCCCGTAAACAAACAACAAACTGCACAACCCTTAGTTGCAAGCTGAACCTTCACAACTCTACCCGGAAAAAACCTGATCCCTTTCTCCCGCGGGCCATCTCCAGCATTCAATGATAACCGTAGAGCTGCAGTTGCCTACTTACTCGGTAGCAGCCTTCCTGGGATGGATGCCGGCTCTGCCTCCAGCGATTATTGCCATTATTCTGGCCGCAGATCACTATACCATTAGCAGTCTTCGGGTGGCTGCTGGACTGCTGGGCGGTCTTCTGATTATCTCTGGAATCTCTACAATTCTTCAAGGCTCATTTCCTCGTCGGCCCATTGTCTTTGCTACCAATATGGTGTCGCTGATCGGGTCCGTCGCTGTTGGCCTGTACTGGATCGGGGCCCGGTTTGAGGCCGGTCTTGACGGGCCCAAAAACTCCATTCCAAAACTCGAGATCCCGCTGCTTTGTTTGTGGGCCCTGGCGGTCCTCATTCAGGCGCTGTTGCTTGGGGCCGCCTGTGCTCTGCAGCTGGCTGCAGGAGCCGCGGTGGTTGCGGCCGCCCAGCCCACTGACGGTCATCCAGTGAGCCCATCGCTGATCGAAAAGTCGCCGCCGACATCGCTGGCTAACTCGCAGTCATTCCCCGACTCGCTGCCTGATCTCTACAACTCGCCCAGCCTGCATGTGCGTCACCAAGGCTCCATGAGCTCCATTCTGAGCATCAAGCGCAAAAACCACGGCTCCAATGCCTCCAACACAATAAACCCAGCCCCTGGAGATCATGCACCTATGCCTTCGCTGACCGGTTTGGACGCCGTTCCCGAGGGACTCACCGATCTCGACTGGGATATGCGCAGTCTTTCGGGTCAGGACCGGATCCGGTGGATTCTGGCCCATGCCGACCAGAGCCGGTCTGTTTCTGGATCTTCGCAGCTCACGGGCGTGTTCCCCGCTGCCGACTACAATCGGCGGATCAATGAGATGGGGTTCCAAAAAGACGAGCCCATGCCGCTGCCCAAGATCCGGCCCCGGCCTAGTTTCTCTGCGTACGACCGCGAACGCCAACGACTTTCCATGGTTTGATCTCAGATCTCCAGTCCACTCCCATGGTTTTGGTTCTCATGGTTCTGAATCTCTCAGCTTTCTACCAAGTTCACCATCCGACCTGCATCTGCAGCTAACTTATATGTACATCACATACCCTAATTGTCCTCGAGTCTACTGTGCTAGAATCTCAGCTAAATTAGCGGCCAGAGCAGCCGCAGATTAATTTTCTAGACTGATGGCCTAGACTGATGGCCTCAACGGCACAGTCCGACCCTGACTTACAAGCGAAATCAAGCAGGCTTACGGTCTGCGGTATCCTACTCGATTGTTTCAATTCAACCCAAAAGACCGCCTGAATCCTAAAGCCCGCCTAAAATTCCAAACTCTTTCAAGATCTCGAACAACCAACTGCGCTTGTTTCAACTACAAACTCTCACAGATGAGCTTACTCGAAATGTCAGCTATGCATGCTAATTATCACCAAGATCTGTCTTAGATAATTTTTCAATGGACCTTTTCGGAGTCTTCGACGAGGCGCCTAAACAGGCAGCCACCGAGACAAATGATGCTGTGGAAACCCCGAATGGAGCCGAAAAGAGAAGCATCGACGAACCCAGTTCGAGAAAAACGAAGATCGCAAAGACCGACGACGAGCCCGAGGAGTCGAAAGCAGTTGTTCCGCGAGTCACAGATGCAGTGGAATTGGAAACTGAGCAGGAGGCGCCGGCCGAGCAGAGCAGCGACGCGCCGCTGAAAATCGCCCACCAGATGCGCCACGAAGTCGCTCTTCCCGCAGACTACGACTATGTGCCTATTTCGCAGCACAAGTCCACCAACCCGGCCAGAACGTATCCGTTCACGCTGGACCCGTTCCAGGCCATGGCCATTGCCGCCATCGAGCGCAACGAGTCTGTTTTGGTGTCTGCGCATACATCTGCCGGCAAGACGGTCGTTGCCGAGTACGCGATTGCCCAAAGTCTGCGCAACAAGCAGCGGGTTATTTATACGTCGCCCATTAAGGCGTTGTCGAACCAAAAGTACCGTGAGCTGCTGGCGGAGTTTGGCGACGTTGGCCTGATGACCGGCGATGTCACCATCAACCCGGACGCCAGTTGTTTGGTGATGACGACAGAGATTCTCCGCAGCATGCTCTATCGCGGCAGCGAGGTCATGCGTGAGGTTTCGTGGGTCATCTTCGACGAAATCCACTATATGCGCGACAAGGAGCGCGGCGTGGTGTGGGAAGAGACCATCATTTTGCTGCCCGACAACGTCCGGTACGTCTTTTTGTCGGCAACCATCCCCAACGCCATGGAGTTTGCCGAATGGGTCTGCAAAACCCACGTGCAGCCCTGCCATGTCGTTTATACCAACTTCCGGCCGACGCCTTTGCAACATTACCTGTTCCCCGAAGGTGGAAATGGCATTCATTTGGTTGTGGATGAAAAGGGCCAGTTCCGAGAAGAGAACTTTCAAAAGGCTATGGGAACGCTCGGTGAAAAGGCCGGCGAGGATCCCGCAGCTGTGCAGGTTAAATCTAAGCAGGGAAAGACTGCTAAGGGCGGCAAACAGGGCGTTCCGGATATCTACAAGATCATCAAGATGATCATGATGAAGAATTACAACCCTGTGATTGTGTTTAGTTTTTCCAAGCGCGAGTGCGAGGCCCTGGCAATGAAAATGGCCAAACTCGACTTTAATAACAGCGACGAGCACGATATGGTTGATAAGGTGTTTTCCAACGCCATCAGCCAGCTCTCGCCCGCCGACCAGGAACTGCAGCAGATCAAGAGCATTGCGCCGCTGCTTCGTCGCGGTATTGGTGTGCATCACTCGGGACTGCTGCCGATTCTCAAAGAGGTGATTGAGTTGCTGTTCCAAGAGGGCCTTCTCAAGGTGCTTTTCGCTACTGAAACGTTTTCCATTGGCCTCAACATGCCTGCCAAGACGGTTGTGTTCACTGCTGTGCGTAAGTGGGACGGCCGCGAAATGCGGTGGGTATCGGGCGGCGAGTACATCCAGATGTCTGGCCGGGCAGGTCGACGTGGTCTTGATGACCGCGGTATTGTTATTATGATGATCAACGAGCAGATGGAGCCCGCGGTGGCAAAGGGCATGGTCAAGGGCGTTGCCGACCGGCTCGACTCGGCGTTCCACCTTGGCTATAACATGATTCTGAATCTGTTGCGGGTCGAAGGCATTTCGCCCGAGTTCATGCTGGAGCGGTGCTTTTACCAGTTCCAAAACGCGGCCAAGGTGCCGCAACTAGAAGAACAGGCGCGCCAGCTTGCTATTGAGTACAAAGACAAGTCAGTGGAGGATGAGGATACTGTGGCCGAATATTACGATCTCAAAAAGAAGATCGACGAGTACGGCCGCGATATCTCAAAAGTCACTTCCCATCCGGGCAATGCGCTGCCTTTCTTGCAGCCGGGCCGGCTTGTCAAGGTCCGGGTATCGCCTGAAAACAAGGAGGATCTCGACTTTGGCTGGGGTGTCGTATGCGCCGTCAACAAGCGGCAAAAGGCCCGCCATCAGACCACCGAGTTCACCGACCATGGCAAGTACATTGTGGACGTGCTTGTGCCCGTGGCGTCGACCACGCCCATGCATCTTGTTCGCAAGGGCGACCCTGTGCTGGTACCTGGCGTGGGCCCGCCCAAAGACGGCGAGGAGTCCAAGGCCGAGGTCATTCCCATCACGCTTGATTCGATTGTCGAGATTGCGAATCTGCGCACTTATCTGCCGCAGGACCTTGCTGCGCCCAAGCAGCGCCAGACGGTGCTCAAGGCGCTTGACCAGATCAAAAAGCGGTTCCCCGACGGCATTCCTGCCCTGGATCCGGTCACCAACATGAAGATCAAGGACGATGATTTCCTGCAGCTGGTGCGCAAGACCGAGGTGCTCGAGGCCAAGCTGGCGGCCAACCCGCTCATCAACTCGCCGCGGCTCAACGAGCTGTTCACCGAGTACTCCAATAAGGTCGCGTTGGGCAACAGCGTGGACCGGCTCAAGGCCGATATCAAGGAGGCACAGGCGATTCTGCAGATGGACGAGCTCAAGAACCGCAAGCGTGTGCTGCGCAAGCTCGGGTTCACGTCGCAGAACGACATTGTGGAGCTCAAGGGCCGCGTGGCGTGCGAGATTTCCACGGGCGACGAGCTGCTGCTCACAGAGCTGATCTTCAACGGTACATTCACGCCGCTGACGCCCGAGCAGTGTGCGGCACTGCTGTCGTGCTTTGTGTTTGACGAAAAAGTCAACGACCAAAAGGGCGTACTCAACCCGGACCTCAAAGAGCCGCTGCGGGCCCTGCAACAGATGGCTCGCAAGATCGCAAAGGTCAGCGTCGAGTGCAAGATGCCCGTGGTCGAGGACGAGTACGTCGAGTCGTTCCGACCTCAGCTCATGGACGTGGTTTACCAGTGGGCCAAGGGCTGCACGTTTGCGCAGATTTGCAAGATGACCGACGTGTTTGAGGGCTCGCTGATCCGCGTGTTCCGCCGACTGGAGGAGCTGATGCGGCAGATGGCGCAGGCCGCGGCCACGATTGGAAACGAGGAGCTTGCCAAGAAGATGGAGAAGGCTCTTGAGTTGATCAAGCGTGATCTGGTCAGTGCGGCTAGTTTGTATCTATAGACTCGTTCAAGGTTCTTAATCTGCAGTGGCTGGTCTAGTCAGTGTCTAGTTTTTATAGTATCAATAGTGGGCCTCACGTTTCTACATCTTGACTGTTCGTTCAAAAAGAAAGGCTCTCTCCAGGGTGCTATGCTGGCTGCTCGCTGCCAACATCTTGAGTTTTCGTTTCCAATCAGGTTCCTAGCATCTGACTTTTTTCAAATGTGAAGTTTGCGCCACGATGACGGACAAGTCAGTGCATGCCTACAGTCAATAGTTGATAAGCTCTCAGCAGTTGCTGGTCAACAGAATCTATATATGCATAGCCTACTTGGCAGACTTTTTCGCTTTAGCGGATTTCGATTTTGGGGCAGCAGTGGAAGAAGCAGAGGCAGTGGAAGAAGCAGAAGCCTCGTGCCGCTTGCGTTCAATCACCGTTTGCTTTTCGGAAGCAGTGACAACCTTTTCAGTTGCTTCCACAAGCTTGGCCTGGTACTCGGCGCTCTTGAACTCGCTGCGAGGCGGCATGGCGCGCACGCGGCACTCGGACACATACGACGTCTCGGTCGACTCGCCAATCTCTGGGCACATGACGGCGTACTGCAGCGACTGCGAGCCCTGGATGCTTGTTTTGAAAAACAGCCACCAAATGGGCCACAGCACAATGTACAGCAGCAACCCCCACAGCGAGCCGCACGAGAACCAGCGCTTGAACGACGGCGAGCGCATCATGCCCGGATCGACAACCGCAACGTGAACATTGTTGGGGGCTCGGTCTTTGCGCACATATGCATTCATCTGGCGCTGGTATTCGTAGCCAAACAGTGACAGGGCCAGCTTGGACGCCCCGAGCACGCGGTGAGGAGCCCAGGGCTTATAAGGCTTTGAGTTCATGGCGAGATCGGCGAGGTCGAGATCGCCCATGACGGACGCAACGCATGTAGTGAGAATCACACGCACGTCGCGGTCGGCGGGCTGCGCGCGCAGAGCCGGCGCCAGGATGTTGAGCAGGTGGTAGTGGCTAAAGTAGTTGACTTGCATCTGCAGCTCCAGCCCGTCTGCCGACGCCTGGCGCGGCACCGACGGCGGCTGCGCCACTGCCGCGCAGCAGATGACCATATCGAGGCGGCGTGCCGGCATGTTGTCGATCCATTTGGTGGCAAACTTGCGCACGCTGTAGAGATCGGCCAGGTCCGCCTCCTCGGCATAAATACAGGGGTTGTTTGTTTCTTCGCGGAGGTTTGCAATGTACTCGGCGAGCCAGCCGTCCTTTAGATTGCGCACCAACAGCACGATCTGGCAGCCGCGCTCGGCGATCTCGCGCACCAGCGCCGCGCCCACGCCGGAGGTTCCGCCGGTGACAATGGCCACTTTGCCGTGCAACTTACGTTCCCAGGTATTGCGAGAGCCGCCAAAGTAATATTTCACGCCGGCGGTGACCAGCAGCGGCGGCAGATAAGCTTTGAGTTCCTCGTAGGCGGGAATGGCGGCAGTGCCTTCCTTGGCCACCGACGCTATAAAGTTCAGAGGCATGTCAGCTCTGAGGGACTGCCTGGGACTACTATGATGCTTGGGACTAGTGACTAGTACTTTGGGACTAGTACTCTGCCTGGGACTAATTACTAGTACTATGATACCTGGGACTGATCTGGGACTGATGCCTGGACTGGTTGGGACAGGCCTCAAAGTAAATATTTCCCACTTATAAAAACGAAATGAAACGAATTTTCAGCATAGAGAAAAACACAGACAAAAACACAGACAAAGACACAGACACAACACAACCCACTGTGAAGGACGTGCAACGAGATGCCATAACCCCCGCCAGATCTAGGCAGCTGACATGCTTTTCGTTGCAGCAGCAGGCCTCACTAGCATCGAGCCTCAAACGGGCAGAATCGAGCACACTTACAAGGCATGCGAGCCCGAGAAAGGTGCAGTGGCGTTGACGCCGCTGGGCACGCTGGTGGCCCAAAAAGATAAACCCCTGATCCATCAGTACACCACTAAGGAGTCGGTCACTAAAAAAATTGTCGTGCCTGAAAAATTGGCCTCGCTGCGGGCGTCGCCGGCTGGCAGATGGCTTGCCGCTGGCACAAAGAGCGGCAGACTGCTGCTATGGAGCCTGCAGAGCGGTGCGCTGGTGGCTGCCGTCGATGCGCATTTCCAGGCCCTCACGCACCTCCAGTTCACTGCCGATGAGGGTGCGCTGGTAAGTGCCGGCGCAGACGCCCGTGTTCTGATCTGGCGACTGGGCGACCTTATTGCCGAGGGCGACACCACGCCCGAGGCCGTGCATGTGCTCACGGCCCATTCACTGGCGATTACGGGGCTGCAGGTCGGTGCCGGCTCAGTGCGCGAGGCCCGCATTTTCTCGGCATCCAAGGACGCTACCGTCTGTGTGTTTGCTCTCCACAGCGGACAGCTGCTGCAGACGTTGGTGCTTCCCGCCGAGCTCACCGCGCTGGCCATTGACCCGGCCGAGCGGGCTATTTACGCTGGCACCGCTACGGGCGTGCGGGTGGTGCCTCTGTACAATGTATCCAAGGCTACGGGCCGGCTGGAATCGCTGAGCTCTGCCGGAGCTATTGTAAGCTGCGATAATGCTACGCTGCTGGCGGGCGGTGCAGTTTCCGCCATGGTCCTGAGTGACGATGCCACTACTCTTACTGTGGGCGATGAGCAGGGCGAACTGGTGGCTTGGGATGTGGGTACAAACCAGCAGGTGCACAAATACAAGGGCTACAAAAGCCCCATTGGGTCACTTGTGTTTGGCGACGAGGTCGCGGGCGAGGTGCCTGCGCTGTCGCGGACCCTTACCGACGCCGACGCCATTCTGAGTCCTGGAAGGCTGCCCGAGCTGCCTGCGCGGTCTTCGGCCCAAGCAGTTGCCTCACTGTTTTCTGCTTCTGCTCCGGCGGTACCGGTTTCTGCTCCTTCGGACTCTGCTTCTAGCGCTGCTTCGGCTGAGCGGGTCGAGGAGCTGGAAAAGACGGCCAGGCAGTATGAGCAGCTTAAGAAGATGTACGACGAGCTCTGGGCGCGGCACGTCAAAAAGACCTAGCTGCAGGCGGCCTGGTATAGATACAAGGACTATAGTGCGATAGCGATGAGCGATAGATATGAGTATGGTACATGTCAGGGGCTATCAATGGGGAGTCGATGGGGAGTCAAGGGGGAGTACAGGCCTCAGTAGGCTTAAGTAGGCTTCAACAGGCTCCAGTATGCTTCAGTATGCTTTGGTACAGGCATCAGACGTAAAATCAGGCGTTAGGAATCAAACATAGTCGTCAAAAAGCAGACGACTGCGGCTAAGGACCAGCAGCAGCTTCTACGGCTACCGAGGCCAGGGAAATGCCCGCCCGGTTGAGGTTGTCGCGCAGTTGACGCTGCAGCTCCACATACTCTGGCAGAGAAGCCGGCTCGAGCGCCCTTTCCAGCGCAGGCCGGTAGTTGTCGGCAAACCAGCGGGCCTGGTCGCGCTCATGCGTCACGGCGATCAGCACCGGCAGGGTTGTTTCTGTGGCCAGCGACAGCAGGGTGTTGAGCGACAGAGCCAACAGCCTGAAGGAGGGCGCAGACCGAGCCAGCTGCACGAATTGAGGTACCGTGTTGCTGGTTAGGGCCAGCGACGAGATGACTTCAGGGAAATGCTCGGCCGAGAAGATCGGGTTCAGGCGGGCCAGCAGCGCCGTCTGGTCAACAGAAACAAGCCGCAGGCGTTCATTGAGCTCCAAAAACAGTTGCGGGTCTGCCTGAGCAATCGCAGACAACATATCCTCGAGATAGGTCTTGATGAGCGTCGTGTCGCCCAACGCATAGATCTCGGCGCCTTGCACCAGCGGGCCTTTGAGCGCGGCCACCATTTGCGGGGTCGGGCTATCTTGCAATAGCGCCGTGTAGTACTCGGCCAAGCTGGCCATAAATAAGGGATCGCCTTCCGAGGGATCAAAGTCCCACACAAAGCAGCCGGCGGGAATCTCGGCTATGTCTTTGTTTTCCACCAGCAGCGAGTTGAGAGCAAACAAGCGGGCGCGGATCTCGGCCGAGCCGCCGTGCATGACTTCAAACTGCACAAAAGGAGCCAGCTGGTGCATGGATGCCAGTTTCTTGCACAGCTCGAGCAGTAGCGTGATCTCGGTAAACGACTTGTCGAGCCACAGATCCACCGCCTGCTGCAGCACTTCCTGAACCTCGGGGTCTGCTACATCGTCTGACGAGACCTTAAGGAGCTGCTCTAGCAGCACGGTGCGGAACTCGGGGTGCTTGAGTCCGAGATCAAAGTCAATTGGCGATATATAGTCGAGCACCTGCTGCAGCGACTGCTGAGCCAGCAGCCGCGACACAAGCGTCTCCGGCACATCCACGGCATTCTCCACATCGTCAATCAGGCAATCAATGATTTCCGGAAGGTACTCGGGCAGCAATTGAGGCGCATCGTCTGGGCGGAGCAGGAGGCGCTCGTTCAAGTTGCGGAGGGTCTCAGCGTCTAGCATGTAAGCGGGTTGCTTCTGACGGGGGCTTCGAGGAGTTTTAGACACTAGTTTCGGTTTCGAGTTCGCTTGGTGGTCTCTTCTTTGTGGTTCACTGGTTTCTTGTTTCTTTTTTACATTCATTTTCTTTTCCTTTTTTTTTTCCCCTATAAAGATTCATTTTTCGTTTTTTCAATTTATTTTCGTTTCCGTTTCCATTTCATTTCCATTTTCCAAAGCCTAGCCTAGAATTGAGGGGCATCTTCATCTGCAGCTACCAATCATCGCATGACCCAAGAATGCCAGGAATGGGCGAAATTCCAGGCATGATCCAGGAAATTGTAAATTTCAGACCCCTGGATTTTGAAACCAAGGAGTGCCTCAACCCCTGCACACTTTCTGATCCTCATAGCATCCAATTATTGAGGGCCGCATATTATGGTGCTCGGGTCTACTTGGCCCGTGACGTCACAGCTGCAGGCTAGTCCCAATTGGGGAGCTGCGGGTCCATGCATCCCATTTAAGCATGCTGCAGACAAGAGCGGACCCACTAGGATCTAGTGGAACGACCATAGGTTTGGTTTTTTTTGCCGCATCCTCTCTAAATCAACATTCCAACCGCTTGTTTGGTGGCCTCTCCACTCGCTTTAAATGACTCAACCTGCAAGGGTCTCGTTTCAGCTGCCAGGTCCTGCAGCAGGCCAAAATAATCGCTCTCCTGGCCATAACAAACATCAACGCAGGGAACTATTTAGCCTATTTGATATCTTGCACAGTATAGCATATTTACAGAATAAGTTGTTCAGGCCATCGGTATCAACCCGCGTGGCTAGGTTCAGCAGCCTTTAAAAGGGTCCCTGTCGCAGAAGCAGCGGCAGCGGCAGCCACAGAGTCAGCCGCATTATCGACTGGCGGTCCTCCATAAGCCAGCCATTGAAAAGCCATTAATAGAAAGCTATAAGAACGGCCGCGAATATCTATAGAAAAACAAAGAAATAACTCCCATCGATGATAATAACCTTGCCAATGTTTAACCCTGCTGGCAAAAAATTCCCGCGGCCCTAAAAGCAGCTGCCAGCCCCTCTGCCTGAAATTACCAGAAACTTAAAAGCGAGCTGTCATAACCACCCATCTTTGCCTGCACTATTAATAACCTGCATCTTGCCATCTCTCCTCCCCCCACTGCTGTTGCCATTGCCAAAACCCTGGCGAGCGATCATTCTCTGACCACATCCCTGTCTGGCCTGACCCGTAGCAAGAAAAAAAAAACGTCCCTTTCAAAAGAACCCCTTCGTCCGCCCCCCTATATTTCTTTTTTTTTTTGAATGCAGAGCGAACGGCAGAACAGTGACAGGCAGACCGACCGACGCAGGCGGACGCCATCCACCAGCGCCAGCTCGTCGCCGCAGCCGCCCAATTCATCCCATCCGTCTATAAATACCCCCGCAGTGCCCCCCACTTCGTTGCATGGCGCCACCCCGCCTGCCCAAGGCCCGTCTGGCCACGTGCAAACCCGTACTGGCCGGCCTGTGCGAGTGGCCCATCGCCGCTCCCCCAGCGAGCTGACCCCATTGGTGCAGGAGAAGCTGGCGCTGCAGCAGCAGATCGAAATGCTGCAGGCCCAGCAGCAGCAGATGCTGGCCCAGCAACAGTACGGCATGATGCCTGTTTACCACTCGATGCCGCCGCCGGGAATGGTGCCGACTTACCCCTATTATGCGGCGGCAGCGGCCCCGCAGCATGCGCCCTCGCACTCACAGCATGCGCACGCGCACTCGCAGCACGGCCAGCTCTCGCCGCAGCATGCGCACGCGCGGCAAAAGAGCGGCCATGTGCGCCGCCACTCGCTGGCGGTCAGCGAGGCTCGCCGGGCCGCTCACGAGGAGCAGCAGCGCCGCGATGTGCCGCCGGCCAGCTCCAGCAGTGCCAGCTCCAGCGGGCCTGGCTCTAGCTCTAGCGGTGCAACCGCTCCTGCAGGTCTTCCCAGTCGCCATGCCCCTGTAGGCTCTCCCGGACCAATTGCGTCTAGTGGTGCGTCTACTGGAGCTCCAGGAGGTCCTAGCACTGCCCCCAACCTCACAACCACCAGCACCCCCGACTTCAAGTTCCCGCCGTCGCCCAGCCGCGGGTCCAGCGCCCACCGCCGCTCGCCGTCCAACTCCAGCCCCGTGCGCGGCCAGTTCCAGTTCCCGCCGCCCAGCCAGGGCCACCACGCGCGGCAGCAGAGCCAGGGCGGCGCGGGCGGTGCCGGACATGCGCACCGGCGGTCTAACTCGCGCAATCTCGATAGCAACTGGCGGCAGCCCGCGTCGTTTGAGGGCTCCGCCGGCGCCAGCGCGGCCACCCCGGGCTCCGATTTCCTGCAGCCGCCGCAGTTTGTGCCCGGCCACCGCGCACGCGGCTCGTTCAACTCGTCGGTGTCGTCGATTGCTGCCTTCACCGAAGGCTCGTCCGCCGGGTCCATGTCGGGCCGCAAGTCGCTGTTTGTGCCGTACCTGTCGCAGGCGTCGATTCCCCAGCTCCTGTCCGAGGGCCTGCTGGTGGCAGGCACTCTTCGGGTGAACCGCAAGAATCGGTCGGATGCCTATGTTTCCACCGACGTGTTGGACGCCGACATCTTTATTTGCGGCTCCAAGGACCGCAACCGCGCGCTCGAAGGCGATCTTGTGGCCATCGAGCTGCTGGACGTCAACGACGTGTGGGACTCCAAGAAGGAAAAAGAGGAAAAGAAGCGGCGGCGCGACGCGACCGACGACGCCCGGCTGGTCGAGACCGCCAACGGTGAGCTGCGCCGCAAGGGCTCGCTCAAGCAGCGGCCCACCCAGAAACGTAACGACGACGTCGAGGTCGAGGGACAGACGCTGCTGCTCAAGGAAGAGGAGCAGGTCAGTGATGACGTGCGCCCGTTGTACGCCGGCCATGTCGTGGCCATTCTCGAGCGGCCCGCGGGCCAGCTGTTTAGCGGCACCCTGGGGCTGCTGCGGCCGTCGTCGCAGGCAACAAAGGAGCGCCAGCAGGCCGAGCGCGCCGAAAAGGGCGAGCCCGCCCTGGTCGAGACCCGCCAGGATCGGCCCAAGATCGTGTGGTTTAAGCCCACCGACAAGTGCGTGCCGCTCATGGCCATCCCCACCGAGCAAGCGCCCGACGACTTTGTGGAAAACCATGTCGCGTATGCCGACAAGATCTTTGTGGCTGCCATCAAGCGCTGGCCCATCACGTCGCTGCATCCGTTTGGCACTCTGATTGAGGAGCTGGGCCGCGACGACACTGCCGTGGTGACGGCAGTGCTGCGCGACAACAACTTTGGCGCCCACCGCTTCAGTGACGCGGCCGCCACGGCCGTCGACGAAGTGGTTGCTGCGGCAGCTGCCGAGGCAGCAAAGGCCGAAGAGTCGGCGGCGGCCGAGAAGGCGGCGGCGACCAACTCGGATCTTCGCAAAGGTCTCAGCGAGGACGCGCGTCCCGTCTACACGGGCTCGGCCATCGAGATCCCGCCCGCGTTTGCGGAGCTGGCCGTCACCGTCAAGGGCTCCACGTTGGCAGTGCATGTGCTGGACCTGGCCCCGTTTGTGCGCGAGGGCTCGGCGCTTGACCGCGAGCTGCGCCACAAGGGCGTGGGCGTGTACATGCGGCAAACAACTTCGCCGCTGCTGCCGCCCGAGCACGGCAAGAAGCTGTCGTTTGCGGCCGGCAAGGCCACCCCCGCGCTCACGGTCGAGTTTGAGCTGTCGGAGAACCTCGACGTCTACGGCGTGCGGGTGCTTAAATCGGTGGTCAAGCCCACCGAGCTGGTGCCGCTGGACGCACTGTCGCGCATCGCCGACTACAGCCGCCTCCTGACAATTGCCAAGCGGTTCCGTGAGGACCGCGGCGGCAGAGGCCTGTCGCTGGACACAATGCTGGACGTGCGGGTGCCGTGTGGGCCGTCGCTGTTTGACGCCGAGGGCGACATGACAGGGCCCCAGGTGCTTGCCGAGCTCAACCACAAGGTCAATGCCAGTGTGGCCCAGCAGCTGCTGGCCAACAACTCGCAGCAGGCATTTGTGTACCGGCAGGGATTGCCCGTGCTGGGCAAGCTCGAGGCGCTGATCAGCGCGCTCAAGGGCACCGACGTGACGCTGAACGCCGACTCGGCGCGCACCCTCAATGCGTCGCTGGTGGCCGTCAAGGACCAAGCCACGCGCCACGCGCTCGAAGTCGCGCTGTACAAGTGCCTGGCACCGCAAAAGTACGGCGTGGCGGGCCGCTGCGACCCCATGGTCCTGGGCCACTACTGGCTCAACTTGCCGTCGTACACGCACTTTACGTGCCCTCTGCGGCGGTACGCGGACCACGTGGTGCACCGGCAAGTGCACGCGTTGCTGGCCAATGCGCGGGCGCCGGCCGAGGAAGAGGCGCGGCTGGCGGCGCTGGCCAGCGAGCTGTCGTTCCGCATGGACTGCGCCCGCAACGTGCAGGATCAGAGCATCCATCTAGAGACCAGCGAGCGGCTGGGCGAGCTGGCAAAGGGCTCGGGATACGTCTTGTTTGAGGGCATTGTCGTGCAGGTCTACGAGTCAGCGTTTGATGTGGTGATCCCGGACCTCGGCATCGAAAAGCGCGTGCACGGTGACCAGCTGCCGCTGGTAAAGGCCGAGTTCCTCAAGGACAAGCACGTGCTGGAGCTGTACTGGGACCCCAAGCAGGACGCGGCCACCTATGTGCCGGCCGAGAACTCCAGCACGCCGGACGCGCTGGCGACAAAGGACATTGCCGCGGCCAGCAAGGTGGGGCTGGACGCATTTAAGCTCATTACCCGGGCCGACGGCCACGTGCAGGAGATCCGCATGCTGGAGCGCGTGCCGGTACTGGTTCGGGCCGATTTGGGCGTGCGCACGCTGCCCAGTATCACGGTTCGGACCGTGAATCCGTTCTGCCCGAGGCGCTAACGCCAACGGCGCCAAGACTAATGGGCGCTAACATGCCCTCTGAAACTGCCGACCAAAGCATAGCTATTTTAGTGACGTTTAGTGACGTTAGTTGTTCAGTTTATCTGTTATTGTAGTTCGTTTAAGCAGTTTGTTTGGTCGTTGGGTCACCTTCTGGCTGGCCTTCGCCTTGAGCCCTTTAGTTGGATCCTTTAGCTAGCTATGTAAATGCATCAACGTTGAGTTCAGTGATCAGCCCTCTCAGAATAAAGCACAGAACAGACCGACGCTAGCGGCAGGTCGCGCACAGCCGCGCTGCTGGTGAATAAATACGAGTCTTTGGTTGCGATCTTGGCGTCCAGATCAGTTAATGTGGTCAGGCTCGACGCAGGATACGTCAGAACCTCTGTGTTGTAGCAAGCCAGTGCCACATACGTGTAGATCATAAACATCAGCACAAACGCAGGAATGGCCAGAGCCCACCACCGCGACGGGTAGTAATAAATATGCGCCCAGTCCAGCCACGACCGCGGCGTAAATGCCCACAGCACATAGGCAATGGCAGCTGCAAAGGCACCGATATACAGTGCAAAGCCAAAGTATTCCGTAGACAGCGGCACGGGCGCCGTCACCGACGACCGTTTGGCGAGGTCGTCGTCCTCCATGCTGACTCCTGAGGGGTTCCCTTAGCTAAAGTGAAATGAAGACTTCCAGTGTAGTCAGTGCTGGGTATAAAGTAGCCAAGGCTTACAAGCCTGCCTTTAGAGCCTAACCTACACCCCATCCTGTATTTACATAAAAAATCACCAGCTAATGCCTCTTAAACATAGTAAAGTGAGTCTCAGTTCTCATAGTCTTCGCGCTAGTGGCGGCTAAAAAGTGGCCGAATGTAAGTTTTTACTGATTTACACGGTTCTCCAAATACCAATCAACCGGATTAAATCGGAACACATTGCGGAACTTCGCCCGCACATACAGGGCTACTAGCAGCACCACAACTGGCACTGCAATGCTAAGGAGACGCTGCCCAAGCGGCTTGGGTTTGTCGGCGTTCCAGCCAAATGCAGTATTGGCCGTTTCCAAAGACACTCCAAGAACAGGATGCAGCGGCTTGACGGTCGGCTCGCACTCAGGAGTAGCCTGCCACTTTGCCAGTGACAACGGCCGGTACCGATACTGGCACGCAGCCAATCCGCACAGACAGTAATTGCTGTGGTACGAGTCGGCATCACAGCCTGGCTTATCGCGCAGCCCGCCTGATTCGCTCTGGCAGCATAGTAGAATATAGTCTTGAAGGCCTTCGCGGTCCCATAAATCGGCATTAGGGGCTACTTTCAGCGCGGGCTCGATCAAAGACCAGCAGCTTCCCACCCAGTGGCTGTAGCAGCCATCGACAAGCTTGTTGGTACGTCCGCTAAACCCAGGTACATTAAGGTGTTGCCGAGCAGACAGCCAGTCCACAAACCGAGCCACATCCATGTACTTGTGCAGGCTTTCTTGCGGAGTCTCGGTGTCCAGCAGGTAAAGGCTTGCCAGTGCACAGAACGCATAGCCGCCGTGAGCCTCGGCCAGCGGGCCGTTGCCAAAGCCACCCTCGTGCGTCTGGCAGCTTTTAATATACTCGCCCACGCCTCGCGTGAGCTTCTTGTCAAGAATGCCGAGCGCAAACGCAACGCTCAGCGCGCAGTAAGTAGCTCGAGGGTCTGCCTCGCCATTCAGGCATACCCTGAACGAGCCGTCGGGCTGCTTGAGGGTCATCATCCAATTGTATATGCCTTTCCGATTGATACGGGCCCATGCCGCCTCGTCGGTGTGACATAGTGCCATCACAGACGCATATGTACCTGCCAAGTGTGCTGGCTGGCCAAAGCCACCGCCAAAGCCACCATCGGCACACTCGCAGTCAAAGATAGTGGCCTCAATGGCCGGCCGCAGGTCACTGATGTCGTCGCCAAGCAAGTCCAACGCATTGACTCCCCAGAAAACCATCCATGGTTTGGACGCATCCAATGACTTGAATCCACCAGGAAGCTGGCCCAGCATAGACCGCAAATATGCTCGGTGCTTGTCGCTGTACAGCATGTATGCTTGAGGGTCGTCCTTTTGGGCAAGCAGCGGCAGGCACTTTTCCTCGGTCTCTTTTTGGTCCCTTGTGGTCTGGCTGTTGATCATAGTGGATTCCAACCCGAGATACCTGAAGTTTATGCCTGTTTCAAACAAGTAGGGTTGATTTGAGGTTTATAGGCGGATAGCCGATAGTCTCCGAGCACTACTGACAAACACCTCTACTACTACTAATTAACCGAGGGACTCCAGACTGACTACCCTAGTGACTTTACACTATTGACTCTGACCCTAAACATTACTGGTGCTGAAAAGTGAATGTATGCGTCTGCAAGTCGGAAACTTGCACTGGCCCAATACTATGATGCCATTGACGAACATACCAAAGCGGTAAAAGAGGCCGTGGCCGGCCTACAGGATCTAGGAAAGGCATTAAAGGAGCGGCCGATTCGAAACCAGAAACAGCGGCTGCAAGCGGCATTGGATCTCTACGACCGCATCAAAAGCAAGAAACCGTTGCCAATTGCGTCCAAAATTGACTATCTCACTTCAAAAATCGGCTCCTCTCTGTTCCTGCCTGCTCAGGCATGGAACCTGGACCAATGCACGGTTGACGAGTATGCCAAAGATGGTGGTGAGCTCTTTTGCGATCCCGAAATGCCGCTAAAGCAATGGACATGGACTCGGCCCGGAAACCCGGTCATGCGGGTGGAAGGTGATAGCATTGCCCAGGCGGCCTTGGGCGACTGCTCGGTGGTTGCAACGCTTATCTCTATTGCCGAGCGGGTAGAGCCGCTGGTCTTGAAGCGAATCTATCCTCAAGTCAATGGAAAGCCCGTCATTTCACCGTCTGGACGGTACGTTGTTGTGCTGGATGTTGACGGCACGCAGCGGGCGGTCGAAATCGACAGCCAGTTCCCCTCATCAAATCACCCGCTGCATCTGTCTACGCAAAAGGGAAGCCTATGGCCATTGCTATGCGAGAAGGCATACATGAAGTTGATGGGAGGCTACGACTTTGAAGGCAGCCATGCCGCAGTGGATACATACACGTTCTTGGGCTGGGTGCCCAACTATGTTGACCTCACAGTGTGGTCGGCAGCTCACCCAGGCAAGTCGGTGGCCGACTTATTTGATGAGTGGGCCGTGCGCTGGCGTGCTCGTAAACTGCTGATCTGTCTCGGAACCGGCCCTGAGCCCCACCACGAGCTAGCTGCTTCTCATGACTATGCGGTAGTGAGTATCGTTCCCGGAAAGGTCAAGGTGGTCAATCCCTGGCACTCAGGCGACCGACGAGGCGAGTGGTACACATGGGACGAGGTTTTCGCACTGTTTCGCATAGTCTACATCAACGTCGATCCCACGCATTATGAGCACCAGTTGCGCACACACCTTATGGCCAACGCCGCGCTGGCCGGATCGCTGTTTGGCGCCCCTCAGTACACCGTCACCAACAAAGACACGAAACCGCGCTCGGTGTCAGTGTTTGCTGTTGTCAAAACACCCACGCGCCCTCCGCCGGCGGGGTACTTGTCGCTGTATGCCTACGACGCCAGTCACCGGATCGTGACCACCACGGGCGTAGCCCTGCTCAAACGAACGCCCGAAAACAGTTCTTTATGTGCGACTTTAAACCTAACACTGGCAGCCAACTCATCTGCGACTATCGTTGCGCTGTGCACGGAGCTGCAAGAGTTATCGTCGCTGGTGCTCACTGTGGAGTGCTACAGCGCGGGGCCAGTTGCAGGAGCCAAGGCGAAACTGCCTGGATTTAGCGCGAAAACAAATGGCCAATGGACACTGGCCGCGCCAAGTGCGTCTATAAATGAAGCTCGATACGGCGACAACCCTCAGTTTCTCGTTACGCTCACCGCGCCGGCCAGTTGGCTCATGGTGCACTTTGTGCCTGATGTCGACGTGGCCTCGCACGTAATGCTATTCCACGGCCGCGAGGCTATTGCTGCTCCCGATACGACCCAGAATATGACCACTAGCGGCTCGTACCAGATGGGGGCTCGGTCTGTGCGTCTAGAGCATGTACCCGCGGGGCGATACATTGTCATTCCGTCGGTGTACCCGCCCAAACCCATCAAGTTCACGCTGCTAGCGTGTGCGTCGAGTGCTGTAAAGCTTGAGCCGCTGCCAGCACTACGAGCGGGACTCTTCGAGCGTTCGATCATGTCGCAGACGTCGAGCGTTCGCTATATTGCGGAACGACAGTGTGTGGTACAGTTCCAACTCAATGCCGACGGCTTTGAGGCTCGGTTCGCAGTCTTCAATCCCTATGGCCGACTGCTGGGAACGTCTGGCGATTTCCGGTCGGGCCGCATAACTGCACAGGTTTCTTGCCGCGAAGGGTTTTGTCGGCTGGAGCAGCAGGGTCATCCGCAAGCAGAATTGGAGCTGCAGGTGTTTGCGGAGGTTCCGGTAGAGCTGTGTGATATTTATTAGTGTATTGTTAAGGTTGTAACTTCATTCTATTGCGTGCTTGACTGGAGCACTATCTCTGGTGCTCTACAGTAGGTCCAATGAGTTGTGGTCAGTGGTAATAGTTAGTGGTAGATGTTAGTAGTAGTAGTCATTAGTAGTCATTGGAACTAGCGGTCGTAGTCATTAGTAGTCAGTGGTACTAGTAAAGGTAAGGTAATGGTAGTAGTCAGTGGGTAGTCAGTGGTAGTAGTCAGTGGTAGTAGTCAGTGGTAGTAGTCAGTGGTAGTAGTCAGTGGTAGTAGTCGGTAGTCAGTGGTAGTGATCCCAGCCTCTCAGTCATCGCATGAAGATCCCGACCCAGGGCCTGTTGGAAGAGCTCGAACAATTGGATATAGAACTTTCCGAAAGACAGCAGGATGGTTACGGTCCTGCACGGACATTAGCGATGCGGAACGGTATCACGGCGCGGAGGTTACTCAAAGCAGCGGTCGTCGAACGTCGGCTCGAGTACCACGACTATGAGTTATTAGAACTAAGGGTCACGGAGCTGATCATGCGCCAGGGCAAATATTGCACGGACCAGCCTCAGGAAATGATAAACCACTACCATGCGGTGCTGGCGGATGCTGCGGAAACCGACGTGGAGTTGCAGGGCCTGCTGATGGACGCAGCCATCAGGGTGCGGGAGCTGATGTGGGAGGACCTCAAGAAACTAGGCGACGACGTGCTGGCGCTCGTGGCACTGTTGTTGCAGGCTGTGGCGGAAACCAGGTCCAAAGACATTTCTGGGTTGGTCAAAATCTTTTTCGAGCAGCTGGATATGCTCCTTGTTGGCTTTAAAACCGACCTTGTCTGTGCCTATGAGTCGTTCCAAGTACCTGTTCGCGACGGCATCGCTTTGCGAGAGATGCTCACAGCCGCCAGATCAGATCATTTATGACCCTTGTACGGGCTAATCTATTCAGTCTTTAAATCACTCAGACTCTACTCGCTCAATCCCTCAGACTCACTAGTCCTTAAAGATCGTCCCAACCAAACACAGTCTGGCGGACAAGTTGGGCGGCCCAGCCGGCCCATCCATCGGGTTGGTGGTGCTTTACAGGCGACGGCGACGGCGTCGCTTTCTGCGGCGACTTGAACAGCGACGCAGTGGGCTGATGGACATGGATCTTTGGTACAGGCGTGCTGGCAGAGCCCGCAGAGCTGGTCGCTCCCGTCGAGCCAGTCGAGCCAGTCGAGCCCGTGGTGCTAGTCGAGCCGGCTGTATGTGACTTGGAAGTAGACGAGTCCGTCTTTTCCGAAGCAGCAGAAGCAGCCGGTCGTACCTCGTCGAGAATATTCTGAGGAATCTCTACCGAGACCTCGCTCTCGTCGGCCAGCAGCGAGCTGAGCTTCTCCTCGGCCGCCATGTCGGCACCATCGGCGTGCACGCAGCCAATGACGAAAAAGCCGCCCGGCCAGCTGCGCCCGTTCTCGCTCACGGCCCGGTCGGCCGCGGCCTGGTCCTGGTAGGTCAGCCGCAGCCAGTTGCGGCCGCATTCGATGTTCTGCGGGCGCCGCGTGGTGGATGTGTCGCCCGAATGGTGCGATTTCTCGGCAATGTCGCCGAATTGAGCAAAGTGCTGCGCAATCTGCTGCGCGTAGCCCGGCGGGAAGCCAAACACAACCACCGGATAGCTGCCGTCGCCTTTGGCTGCCGTGGACCGCGCAGAGGTGTTTGAGAAGCTGAACGAGTTCGCCAGCGAATCCGGCAGGCGCCGCGGCTCCTCGTGCGGCCGCTGGATGTGAATACTCTCTGTGGGCGGCAGATCCGCGCCGGCGGCCGGGCGCCGCGAGCCTAGCGTCTTAGGCGCGCCAAAAGACGAACCCACCGAGCCGCCGGTGCCTGTCGATCCCGATAAAGAGGCTCTTCTGAAACTGGACGCCTCGTCGCGGGGGGCAAACGAGCTCTGCGACTCGCTAGGAATCAGCTGGACAGGCACATAGCGTTTTGTGTTTGTTGCCCAAGCCGGGTGCATGCTGACTAGTCTCCTGGGGTAACCGGGAGTAACTGACTACTGAGACACTACTGAGTCTGAGTACTGTAGTGACTACAGAACTACTGTGACTACTGGGCGTAGGGACTATACTGGGAGTAGTGGCCTGCCATCACCGCTCAGTCACCCGCTAAACGCTGTCTTTGGCATTCAACATACACGCTAGATAGCACCAGAAAACTCTAGATACAGCTAGATACAGCTACACAATACGCCTAGTTGATAGACGCTGCGTTTTCATACAGCATGTCCACCACGCTCGACATGTGCTTGATGGTCTCCAAACCCATCTCGTAGGTCTTGTCGGCCACCGGCTCATGATACACATACAACCAGCCGTTGCCCTGGTCCAAAACACCGTAAAAGACCTGGTCCAAAATCATCTGGTTGAGCTTGCCTTCGATCTGGCGCGCTTCTAGACCCAGCTGCTCGGCAATGTGTTCGATCTCCACGCACTCGTAAGGCTCAATAAGCTTGACCAGGTTATCCTGCAGCATCTTATCGTACAGAGCAGTCAAGTGCACGCGCGTAAACGGATCGTTGGAAAGAACGTCGCGGTACTCTGCCAGCACGGCGTCAAACTCCTGCAACGAGCGGTTGGCGTTTGCCTTGGCCATGGCCCGCATAGCGTCGATATCGCGGCCAGCAAACTTCTGCACGGTTTTGTTGGCAATCAGCTGGTCGATGTCATCGGTGAGATTGAGCATGATCTTCACCAAAAACAGGTACCGCAGCACCTCCACGGCCCGCGGGTCGTCTTGGCCCGCGTAACCGTCAAACGCCTCATAAAAGTACGAAAACGCCGTCTTGTAGTCGTCGTCTTCGGCTTGCAGCACACCAGAAATCGTGTCCAGCTCAGCCTGCGTCTTGGGCGGGCAGTAAACTGAGTTGGCAGACGTCCGGGCCGACGTCAGGCTCGCCCGCGCCTTGGGAAGGTTGCGCAGCGCATGGTACACTTTAGCCTCCAGCAGCTGCACCTCCACCAGCATCATCTTATCATCGAGCTTCTTGAGCTCCTTAAGAAGCGATCCAATAAGCTCAATCGCGGCCTGGTACTCTTGGGTGGCCAATTGCAGCGCCACGAGCCGCACCTGCAGCGTCTGGCGCAGAAACGCGCGGTTCTCCTTGACCGCCCACTCGACACAATCCTTGATAGTGGCAATCTGCGTCTGTGTGCTATCGGGGATGTCTGCCATCATAGTCACCAGCGAGCGAATGATTTTGGCCGTCTTGGACTTGGCGTACCCGGCAGTCACTTGCCGGGCCTCGGCGACCAGCGCCTGAAGGCCTGCGGCATCCTTCTCCTGCACATAGTGGCGGCCCAGCTGCATAATTGCTTCTTCCTGTTTCTGGAGCTGCTTCTCGTCCTTGCCAGGGTCGGCCTTAACTACCGCCTGAGCGGCGGCCACTTCTGAGGGTGTCATTTGGTAAGTGCCACTGTGCCTGGGTGCTTTTGTCAGCCGCTTGCCCGGAAACCGTCTGTAGTAGTGTAATGCATTGGGACGATTAGAATGTGCTCCAGGGCCTTACATGGATACACATGGATACCGTAGAGTAAAGTAAACCCCAGCACTAAACAATAGCACAACCCCAGCACTGAACAGAAAATACAAAATTATTGACATTAAACAAACCTACCAACTAGCAACCTCAACTACTACACACGCATCCAGAAACTCCCGCAGCCGCCCGCTCCGCGTAAACAGCCCGTACAGCCGCGTATTTTCGTCGGCAACAAGATTCGCCATCCCCAGCGCCGCCTGGAACCGCCGCGCCTTGCGCTGCACCTTGACGTTGCGCAGCAGAATGTACGGCACATACTGCGTGCGCAGCTCCTCCAGCAGCTCCGCGTGCTCGCCGCGAGTCCCCGGCGCACCTCGCACGCCAGCGAAGAACGTCGATGCAGCAATCACTGCGCGGTTGACGGACTCGGCGCTCGAAGCATTGCTCTCGTCAAAGAACTGCAGACTGCTCAGCGCCTGCACTAGCTTGGCGTACTGCTCCAACTCGTGCCGATCCTCGACACCGTCGCTTTGCCCGTCACTCTCGCCATCAGATGCACCAGCCTTGGCTCCAGCCGCGGTCTTCGCATCGGTCTCGGTGCGGTCGTTTTCAACCAACGTCGCCAAACCGACCTTTTCATTGAGCTCAAGCACCGCCTCGGGACGGCCAGCCGTCAACATCATCCGCAGCACCGCCACAGCCGTGTGCACGGCGTCGCGCCACATATCGGCGCTCACCAGCAGCTCCACGGCACTTACCAGCAGCAGATCCACTTGCGTGGGAGGATTATCCGACGGAGGCTGAACCTGACCGAAATAGTCGCCGTCCTCGGACATCCGCTCGGCGCCGGGCTGGGCCGCCTGCTGGAAAATCAGCTCCACGGCGCCCTGCACACACTGCTCCACCGGCAAGCCGAGCTTGCGGGACAAGTTCAGCTGCAGCTGGCGCCGAGGACCCATGCTGAGCTGCGCCAGCACCCGCGCGTAGATGCGCACCTGCGCCGGCTCCTCCACATACTGCAGGTACCCGGGGATCCAGTGCGGGGCGTTTTTGATTTCCAGAACCATCACATATGCATCCACCAGCTGCGCAGTGGCGGACGCACCCACTTGCGACTTCGCGCCCAAACTGATGTCCAGGTGCACGGCTGTGAACAGCGCGAGGCTGTCGACGTCGTCGTGACGTTTTCCCTCGGCAACCTCGTCCAGCTGGGCTGCCAGCTCGTCGCACAGCTCAGCAAACGTGTTGCCAGCAACCGCAGCCAACAGCCGGTAACCTGGCTGCTGGGCCTGCTCACGAACGTGGTGGTCAGAAGAGTGCCCTAACTCGGCCACAATGCTCTTGACGTCCTTGAAAGGACATTCGGGAAGGTCGAGCTGGTACTCGCTTGTGTTGCTGCGGTATCGCTCTGCGCAAACAAGGCCATTAAGCAAAGCCACAAACTGGGTTTCCCAAGTTGTGCACAGCGGCAGCACACTCTCGATATCGCCCGCAAGCAGTCCGTAGACGGCGCGCTCACAAGTGCCAAGCGACGGGGTCTTGGCCAGCGCATAGCACGCCTGCGCGGCCAGCGCGCGGTGCGAGCACTCGACAACCGCCTTGAGCGGCCAGTTGTTGGTCTGTGCACACACTTGTCCAACCTTGTCTTTGTCGCCGCGCAGCAGCAGCTCAAACACGTATTTGAACAGCTTTTCATCTGCTTCCTTGTCTTTGGCATTCACAGGCTTGTTCTGCCGCAGCGGGGCGTCCGCATCGAGCTCGGAAAGATGGCCCTGCTGCTGTGTTTCGTTGCGCGTATAAAGCCACTTTGCAGTAGTAAGATCCGGGCTCTCCTCGACCGCATCCAAGGTCGAGCGAAGCCAGTCTAAAATCGCACTATCCTGCGCCTCGGCGCCGGCCGCGGGCGCAGCTAGCCGTAGTGGGTAGACGGCCAAAACAAGGCTCCAAAACCGCGTCTCCAGCTCGAGCTGGCTGAACTCAAGACTCGAACGGCCATTCTTCTCGAGCGCATTAACCGCCGCTTCTCGGCAAACAGACCGAAACTCCTCTATTAATGGTTGAAATTCGGACGGAGTTTGGATTGCATCGGCAAAGGGCGCTACAAGTTGGTCCATTGGTAAGCTTGGTCCAAGGGCCTGGCATTATACTGGGATCGTGATACATCTTTGATCCATCTTCAGTCCTTTCAAAATCTCAATAAATTCTAGTTCTAAAGCAGTGATCTAAATCTGGACTGGCCATTGATCTAGAATGGCTAACCAGCGACCCAAATCGGCTTGCCAGTGAGTGCCCTATGTCAAGTTCAAGTTTCCCACAATTCCTTGAGCGCCCTTAGTCCAACGTTTCAACGAATTCTTGAAATTGAGCGCTTTCAGGAATTCTTGGCTTTGAGTGTATAGTATTATACAAGTCATACCTGCGCGAGTGTTATTTCTCTTACTCAATTCATTTTGAACTTAGTGATACACTGGCCGTGACACTACTAGGATCATGATCCATCTTTAGTCTTGTCGAAGTCTCAATATGAAATATAGTCTAGTTAATAGGCCAACCAGCAGTCTAAATCTGGCTAACCAGTGAATCTAAAATCAAGTCGCTTGCTGCCTTCAGCTCCGCCTTCGAGATACTCGCCCTTCTGCTCAATGCTCATGCTGTTCCACTTCTTTGCGCGCGTGTGATTGCGCCACATGTAGTATCCCTTGGCTGCCAGTGCGCTTGCTGCTGCACCTAGAGAAATGGCGAACGTCTGCCCAACGCCTCGTTGGTAGCGAGGGGCGTCATCTTCGCGGAAAATGTTGGAGCCGATCACACTGGAAAGCTGTGAGAAGATATTCACAACTGCAGCAGACACAGTGCGGGTCCGCACCGAGTTGGCATTCACTGAGCACCACGCAATTGTCGTAGGGTACGACACTGGTCCGCCCAATGCAAAAAACAATAGCAAGTAGCTGCCCCAGGGGTGGTTGTTATCCAAGAACCCGGGCCACCATCTCATGGCTGCCAGAGAAGGCGTGATCCACAACGAACAAGACATCAGTGCAAACCCATAGTCGTTGAAGAAATGGCTCAAATGAACCTGTGTGATCATGGTGATAATGGCGAGGATCTGCGGCGGAATCATCAGCAGATTTGTGCGCAAGGTGGAAAATCCTTGGCCGCGCAGAATAATCGCTTGGTAGTTACTGATCGGTTCCTGGATAATATCAGTCAAAAGCCGCACAATATAGATTGGCCACAAATCATAATCAAACACACTCTTGAACAGCAGCTTCAAGCTCAGTGCCTCGCGGTTGTGCATGTCGCCCTTGGAAGGATCGTCGCGAAGCACGCGGTTCACCATAATCTTTTCTTCTCTATCAGTGAACCATCCATTTGGTCGCCATCGTGCCTTTGTTTGGACTACCGACGGCGGCATCAGGAAGAATGCAGCAATGCCCACCACCAGCGTCACGAGGCCCTCGATCATAAACACCCATCGCCAGCCGGCCCAATTGCCGTGGCCATGCAAATTGAAGATTCCATATGCAAGAAGAGCTGAAAATGCTTGCGTCAATGGATTGGCAATGTAAAAGTAGCCAAGCCGGACGCCCAGTTCTTTACCAGTGTAAAAATACGACATCCACAAACAAACGTCGGGAATAAAACCACCCTGAAGAGCACCGATAAGCGCACGGGTCGCAAAGAATCCGGCCCGGTTTTGGATAAACGATTGGAACGTTCCAACCAACGACCACAATACCAGCTGGATCGGAATCCAACGGTCAGGGCCGATTTTCTTAGAGATCAGTTGCGAGGGCAGTTCAGCAGACAGGAAAAACACCAGATTGATGGTCCTTCCAATGTTGTAGTCGTTAGTGGTAAGCTTCAAGTCCTCAAGAAATGTTCCTGAGGTTGCATTGGTGATGTTGTAGCGGTCAATGTCTAGAGCCACAAACATAATGAACGCCCAAAGCGTAACTCGCCATTCGGCTTTCCAAACAACCTTCTTTTCTTCGCTGGCATCCCATTCAAAATCGGGGTCGAAATGATGGCGGGCCTCGTATTTTGCTTCCTCGTAAATCTCACGGTAGCGGGCAGCGACTTTCTCGTCCTTGAAGATATGTGCTTGGGACCGTCCGCTATCAACCGACTCCGGGTATCCATCGCTGTCGGAGAGACTTCCCACAACGGTCTGATTCTTTTCGGCCATTTCCGTTCAATCGAGGATCTACCCCTGGTTATATAGGCAAATCTATTTTCGGTTCAGAATTGCACAATGGTCTCTATGGACCCTTTTTTACCCCGTCCTGCAACAATTGATTAGGTGCAGCTGCAGGGGTTGGGGCCCCCATTCAATAGGAGTTTTCAATAGTTTCTGCTACTCGGTGAAATCTCACAACGAAACAACAAAAATCACTCTACTCCGGTAGTAATGTGAAATTATGTCTATAGCCAAGTCTGTAGGCGCTAGAGCTTGGCGGTGGTCCTGTCACGTGACAAGTCACCATAGCAAAACGTGCGGTCCACGTGAGGTTAGATGCGACCATGTCAGGGGGAACTGTAGCAAATGCAGCCCCTGCAGCACCGATCGCATGCGTGCTGTAGTCTAGACTTTTATTTCTCCGCGGCGATCATTGGCTATCATCTGTTGCGGGTCTCTCTCGGTTGCTTAATTAGTATCTAATAGTGGCTCTCCCGCGTTCCGGCTCTAGTGCCAGAGTCCATAATTGATATCATAAATCATAACTATAGGCTTCCTAGAGCTGCTATCATTTTGTTGACGCCGGCCACGTGCCAAGGCAAGATAGTTGCCTCGGTGTTGACTCCCGAATACTCGGAAAGCGAGGCCAGTCGTCGGTACTGTCCGAGGATCTGTCTCATGAGCTGCTTGTGCTGCACGCCAGGTGCATGCACCAGTCCAATTTCCACCTGCTGGTGGCCGTTGAATGCGGCAGGAATCAGGGGCTTGACCAGCACGCCCGTGACCGTTGCCGAAGCGCTATTTTCGAGAATATGCAGCTGGTTCTCAAAAACAATACCGTGGGTCTCGTCCAGGGCACTCACAATTACATTGTCGTTCCGGCCGCTTCCCGATGCCATTTGAAGAGGTCTGTTTAGCGTGTCGGTGCTTGCCGGAGTCGACGGCGCCGACGGGCTGTTGGGGGTACCCATTCGCGATGCTGGCGGCCCTGTCATTGACCCGCCAGCCGTCATGCCTACATGCGGAAACAGCACTTCTCCGTCGCGGACATTCAATGCACGTGAGGTAGGCAGCTGCAGCAGGTAGGGCGGATGCATTTGCGCGGGCGAGCCCCAGTTGGCGTCACCCATGCGTCGCCACACCGAGAGCTCGTGCAAGCTCAGCATGCCACACTTGACAATCGCAACTCTCCAGCGCGCGTGTTTTGACACATCTCTCGTTGACGCGCAGATATGGGCGGTGCGCCGCCAGACCTCGCTGGCAACACTGTCAAAGTTGCGCATTGCCCTGTCGGTTGACGGGCTGTCGGGAATAGACGCATCGGGTCCCGGGGTGCCCAAGACTGGCGAGCTTGCGCGCGTGCGCGAATGACCAGACAACCGAAACACCTCTACTTTGGCGATAATTCCCCAGTGGTCAGTCCATGCGACAGCCACCCACCGCTTATCTATTGACACGGCATAGGCGACGTGCATGACGGGATCCTCGTCGAGAATCTGGGCCGGAGGGCGAGGCTGGAACTTGATGCTGATCGATGTAGGCGCCAGCCGGGCCAGTGAAAACGCGGTTTGGTATGACAGATTCACAAACTTGAGGTTTGTATGCGGGACCCAGCGGTCGTACAGAAGCAATGCACGGCGAACCATAGAATACTGCGACGGCAGGAAATCTACGCCCGACCGCGACACAAATGTCTCGATGGAGGTTAGAACCCAGCGGATATTCTTCATGGCGCCTCGCAGAGCATTAAAGCCGCGGGCAAGCGGCAGCGGCGAGGTGCGGGGTCCGGGAGGAAACGCCATAGCAATAATAACGTTTGTATCAGCGGCAAACTCTTGCAGCTGTCTTTTTAAAGTAGAGCACGACGCCTCAAAAAGATCGCCAACCGTGTCGGGGTTTGTATACTCTGGGTTGGCTGCAATATTTAGCACGCCATTTTTGACCTGCCCAAACGTTGGCAGCTCCATCTTGCCGAGATTGCAGCCCTGGTAGCAGTTTTGCAGTGCCTGCAGATGGATGCGCGTACTTGAATACACGCGGGGGCTAGCCAGTGTCAAAAGAATGAGCTTGATGTCCCGCGGGCCTTCATTGGGCTGCAATCCAAACGTTTTCCAGAACCGCAAGATTGCCGCGCGTGCCTTGTGGGGGTGGTCGCCTCGCGTGACCGAGTAAAGCGGAGGGCTCAGCAGCGAGAAGCTGTCGACCGCCGACGTGTTGAATGATGGCGGCGTTGGCTGGGGCCGATCCACATTTGCGTTATTTGCGCCGTTGGTGCCATTGGTGCCATTGGTTGATGTGGCACCGCTGGAGGTGCTCGCGCTAGTGGACCCACTGGGCCCGCCGTTCGGCCCAGCCGGTCCTGAGGAGCCATTAAAGCCATTGGGCGTGGCGGGACCACTTGGGGTGGCTGAAAGTGAGCCGCCTGCCAGTGCCGCTGTCGACTGCTGCGACCCCGACGCCATGGCATTTGCCAATGCGGTGCCGATCGAGTTCTGGCGGCTTGGCTGCGGCATGGCGTCGATCTCGGCCGGTAACACGGGTGTGCCGACGCCCGGCGTTGCCGATACTCTCTCGAGACCGGTTTCGCTCATGGGCAGCCGCCGCAACAAGGGCAATGCCCTGCGAATGACACTGGCCATCGAGTTAGAGATAGGCTCGAGCTCGCCCACGGGCGTGCTGGCCATCAGCTGGCCAAGCATGCCGTCGTCCCACACAACCTGCGCCATGAGCATCTGCAGGTTTTCCATGGAAACGGTGTCTGGGGTAGGCAAGGCCGGGGCACCGGTGAGGACGTGGATCCAGTACTCGACCATACGGAGATCTGCGTCCGTCGGCTTTGTGCTATCGGCCTCGTTTTCGTCGAGCGCGTCGGCGTCGTCGTCGTCTTCGTCGTCATCGTCATCGTCTTCCTCGCGCTTGACCTTCTTTTCCTGGGGCTCGGCCGTCTTTTCGTCCTCATCTTCGTACGTCACAAAATAGCGGCCACCGTTGGCGTATTTCTCGTCGATACTGCCACCCACAAACTCCAGCGGCGAAAAGGCTGAGCGATTGCGCTTGCCCGAAGTGGAGGCAGACACAACTGCTTGCGGGGCCACGAGTTCCTCGGCAGGCACCAAAGGCGGCAGCGGCGACGATGCCGGAGCCGGGTCGCGATTGATGGGGTCGTCAAAGAAACTAAAGTCGGCGACCGTGACATCCTCTTCTTCGTCCTCCTCCTCCCATGCTTCGGAAGCCGCAGGCGTCCATTCCACGCGGGCCGGCGACGGGTCCGTCGGGGTAGGATATATAGTTGGTTCCTGGGGCGGCGGAGGCGCTGCCTCGGATGTGGTTGCGGATGGAGTGGGCGGCGGGGGCGGCAGCGAAAACGATACCGATGCGGAGTCGTCGTTGGAAGGCCGGAAGTCTGGCGGGGGCTGGGGCCGGGTGCTTTGTTCGCGGTGGCCGAGGATGCGGCGGATGCTTGCGACTGCCTTTTTGGGCGGCTGGTGCGGCTGGCTGTGTTGCTTTTCATTCAACAGCGCCTCGCGGATCGCCATCATGCCCTCGCCAACAACCGTGTATGCGTCTGGTTGGGCCAGCCAACCTAGGCCGCTTGACTCGCAAGGAACCGACACCACACACGAGGCGGGCCACATGATGACCCTGCCGTCCACAGCCACGCGGACCCACGGCGACTCGTCGAGGTCCTGTTGGGGCATATAGAAGCAAACGAGCTTTTGCACGGTAGCCAGGAACTGACGGGCCAAGCGAGGAGCCGGCGGAGCAAAGCCGTCGATCAGACGGGCCTGGCGCCCGCAGGGAACAAGAAACACCGTCAGGCTGTCTCGTCCCTGCACAGGAAGTAGTCCAGTCTTTTCAATTGTTAATCGCAAGCGGATTTCGCCCGTCACTGCAACCGCCGGCGTCACATGCACAACCGAGCCATCGGCGTCAATCAGCCGATCTCGGCCAAACGGTCGCAGGGTACTTGACTCTAGGCACAGCTGGCTTAGCACTCGGGCTCTGATGGCAGCCAGAAATGGCCACGGTCGCGGAAGCACCGCCTCGTTGACGATGTTGCGTGGGTGGATGACGCCGGCGCCTACCAGCACCAAGTCCAGCTGCGACGGAGGCTCAGGGATACTATCCGCCGAGACCATCTTAAACTCGGGGAACTCTCTCTCGATTTGGCCTGCTGGGCCAGTAGCGGTCTCCGACGATGCAAGCACATCGTGGGCAAACACCCACAACTCGCGGCCAGCGGATGCAACCAGACAAGTAGGGTCGTCGTAGCGCATGGCGGTCTCGGCCATCTGGATATGGATGGCCTCGTCTTTAGACGATCTTGGCGCATAGATTTTGTATGGGGCGGCAGAAAATCTGCCCGCCGTGAACCGGTCGCCAAAGACCCGTTCAGGCAGGACCACCATGATTATGTGGGTTGGTTTGGGTGAGTTGGGTTTCTTTGGTTAGTTGGGTTAAAGTTGATTTATGATGCTTTGAGGTAGGTTTTGTCGCTTTCTGTAGTTTGTTTTGCTTGGTTGTACTTGGTTTTATTTGGTTGTACTTGGTTGTATACTTGCACTTGGCTGTATTTAGATGACCTTAATAGAACTTCGTTAGTCTGTCGTTATTAGTGTAACTTGGATAGTGCCTAAATGCTGCCTTGATGCTACTTATAGATGATATATACATATCGGCACTAGTCAAATTGCCTTTTGGGCTCTTGAAGGGCGCCATTTGGCGGTGAGTGTTAAATGAATCCTCAATTTTCCGAGATGTACCTTTGAGACTACTGATCAACTGTGGCAGTGATGGACTCAACTAAGACCGTTGATTAAGCACCACAACTAATCCGTCGAATATATCCAAAACAAATGGCCCTCAAATACGACACAAGAACGCATAAATATAAATAACAAGAGTTGGCTACCCTTTGCCGGGTTGACCCCACGAACCAACACACCAGCCCGGATGCACCCCCGCCAGCTTCCTTACCCTTGTACGCACAGGGTACGTACAGGTGCATTATCAACAAACGGCATTCCCATCGCTCCAAAGCCCATCCCGGAACTTCAAGAACCAAAAAATAGCCAGTCCAAGATGTCCCTGCAAGCCCCCCTCCCTTATTGGCCGCATCACCTGACCCCGGCCCCGACCGTCCGCATTATCGCCGCCCTGACTCAGCCGATAAAAACTTGTCGCCCGGGCAGCCGGAACCAGCATGCCGCTCCACCCGGCAGGAGGGTTCGAGACTGGGGTAAGAGCGAGGGCAGCCCAGGGCAAAAGTTGGTTCAAAAGGTTCATAAATCAACATAGAATAAGGAGTCAACTATAAATACTACTGCAGGTGCTTCGGCTTTGGCGAGCCAATCCGCAAGCCGGTGGCTGGGTTGATGATCTCCAGAGGCTTTCGGACCCGGGCCGACGTCGATAGCGGCGTCTTGCGGGCTGCGGACGAAAGATCGGCCGGCGATTGTTCGGGGGTGCGCACCATTCGGGCTGCAGCGGCCACGGGAGCCAAACTGGGCTTGTCGGGGGTCAAAGCCGGGCAGAATTCGTGGTCGTCGTCGGCATCAAAGCCCCGGCTGGCATCCAGGCGGACTTTGTACAATTGCGGATACGATGCCGATGAGAAGCTCGGCGACGTTGATGAGGGCCGCGAGGGGCCCTCTGTGTAGTAGGACCCCGCGGACGAGGTAGGCGACGTAGAGTAGTACATGGATGAACGGATGACAAACAAACCAGCAGCTGAGGATAGATATTGGGGTGCTGACATATCCAGGGTTATGTGGGATCTGATCGCCGATCAGCCGGAGATCCGGCGGCCGGTAGGTTACAGATGCTTGTCAACTAATACTAATGGGTCACCGAAGACGGATGCAATTTAGACGATGCACGAATGGGTTTCGCGCCTTCGGGTTTGCCAGCAATGCCGCAATCAGCGCTCACTAAGATCGGCTCGGAAGTGACTAACGGGGTAAGGGGTCAATCACCTATTTACCGTGGGTAGGGGGACAGGGCGGGTGAGGGCACGGAGAACGATTACGAGTTTAGCCATATCCAGGGTACGGGTTGCCAAGCATTAGCTGACATTTCAAGCGGTTTTAGCTCAGACACCTGAAGCAGCCTGAAGCAGCTCTAGTAGGTTTAACTAAAGACATCTGAAGCATCTGGTCCGAGCCCGAGCAAAGATCCGAGCAGTGAGATCCGAGCGGAGATTCGAGTAATGAGGCAATAAAATAAATAGGGAAAATACCAAGAAAAAAACAAATTAAATATCGCCCCGGTGAATAATAAAGTGGAGAGAGAAAGATGCTCTCCGCCGTCTCTTAAGAAATGTAGAAACGGAGGTGGTTTTTTATGAGTGTCCAAAACCAGAAACCATGATAAATAGACGCCCCCAAACATAAAACATCAATGGGGCAGCTCGGGCAACGGCTTTTGGAGCAGCTGCCGCCGCTTGCTGCTGCGGTCGGCAAGCTCAGGCCCCGACACCGCTGCCAGCACCTCCAATGGGCGGTGGGGCAGCGGCATGGAGCCCGTTGCGATCGGCAGCGGCGGCAGCGGCGGCAGCTCGCGGTTTTTGAGGTCGTCTTGGCCCGGCTGCAACGAGTGCGACGGGTGCGAGTGCGACGGGTGCGACAGCGGCGGCCCGTCATGGCCAGCAGCCCCCTGTAGCTGGGCTACAGACGGCAGGCCGGCATGCGAGTCGCGCGGCGACGGCGCGAGAGGGTCGGCGGCAGGCGCATTGGCGGCATCGTCCGAGTGGTTGAGCACCGACGACAGCCACACCGACGTCTGCGACGAGCGCGAGTGCGACGACGCCACCGACACGGCCCCGACGCTGTCGATGGACGAAGAGCTGTTCATGCGTTTGCGCGACAGCCCCGGGAACGGGCCCGGGCTGTGGCCGGTCGGTGTCACGGGCGTGGACCGGTCCGAGTGGGTGGAGCTGGGGGCCTTGAGCGGGGTGTCGACTGGGAACGCTGCAGATGCGCCGATAGCCGAGGCGCTGGGGGGCGCGCTGGGGATGCCGCTAAGAGGGGTCGCCGAGTGCGGGCTCGGCGGCATGGACGACATGCTCAGCGGGCTGGGCAGCGTGCTAAACGACACGGGCGTATACATTCCGTAGTACTGCCGCTGATACATCAGCTGCTGGTTGGCAGGATTCGTATAGTAGCTCTGCATGCCGGGGTAGTATGCATTCATTGCGGGCTGCCCAGGCATGTATTGATAGCCTGGCGGGAAGGGAACGTATGATTGTCCAGGGTACTGTCCTTGAATTGCTTGACTGGGCTGACCGGGCTGGCCGGGCTGGCCAGGCTGGCCTTGAACTGGTTGAGGTTGGATTGGCTGGGCGGGCTGGCCTGGAGCGACTGATTGAATTGGCTGTCCTTGAGGAACTTGTCCTTGTCCTTGAACGGATTGTCCTTGAAGGGGCCCTTGCGCCGACTGTGGGAGCGGCGGTAAAGGTCCTTGAGGGTTTTGAGCCTGCTGCTGCTGCTGAGGTAGCTGCTGAGGTTCTGACGATTGTGGCTGCGGCTGCGGCTGCGTCTGCGTCTGCGGCGTCTGTGGCTGCGACGGCGGCTGCGACGGCTGCGACTGCGACGGCTGCTGAGGCCGCACTACGTGCTCGTTGGCGTGCACGGTATATACATGCTGCCGCAGGTTGTCGAGCCGGGAGAACGACCGCCCGCACGCGCACGTGAACGGCCGCTCGCCCGTGTGCTTGCGGATGTGGCGCGCGAGGTGCTCGGAGCGTGTAAACGACATCTTGCAGTCGCCGTAGCCCGAACACCGAAACACCTTGGTGGTCGGCTTGGCTGACCGGACCCGGGGCGGCGGCCGAAGCACCGGCGTGCCCGGCTCGTGCCGGCTATCAATGGACTCTGCGGACGAGGATGTGTCTGGCGGACTGGGCGAGTCGGGGCGCGACATAAAGAAACTAGACTGTTTTTTGAGGGGGGGAAGAACACGAGGGGGAACCGAGGGGGAAGACCTTTTTTGGGGCCGCGGAGACGTGGGTTTGCAAGCGCCGGAGGAAACCAATCACAATTTTTATCCTTTCTCTAAAAGGACGACGGGGAGGGGGGGACGCACCACAATGCTGGACCCTTTGTTCAGCTGGGAGAGTAAGTACGGAATGCTCTAATCTAATTTTATCGAACCTTATGCCACTTATTAAGAGGCAGCCCGCGCCCGAACCCTAAACTCACACCGTTCGCGAGGTGCCCTCCCCAGACTGTTGCCGATAAATAGCCGGCAAGTCAACTGGCGGCAACCTGTGGCAGTCCAACATATCGGCACAATCCTCTTAAGTTACAGGGATTGCCGGTTTGTGGGAATCGCGGGCGGCAATCTGGTCGGAAAGACGCATACCTGCGAACCAATCGGGCCCGTCATGCAGGAGCGAGGGGCGCACCTGCATCCATGTATGCAGCGCTGCAGTTGCTTTCGGCGAGGGTAGCCGCAGGCGAAAAATCTCGGGAATCAACAATGCCGCGTAACCGAAAAGCGATAATTGGTTCTATTTCAGATACGTACGCCATAATCACTGGCATCGCCCGCACTCGCCCGCAGCCTGCCCCGAATTGTCGTCGGTAACGCCTAGCCGAGCACCCGTTTTGGTATGATAGCCGTGCATGCATGACCTAAGCGCCTTGCGTCCACGGACAAAGCACAGACGCACGGGCCCGCATGGCGACGTCCACCTCGGCAGTCGCGGAGCGGTCTAGACGCCACAGTTGAACTGGGCGATTTGAACTTGCAAATTTTTTGTTCCTGATCGGCAGGGGCGATTCTGCTTGCGAAACCAACCCTGGCAGAGGTCATGCAGGTGATCGGCGCCGTCTCCGCCGTTACTCGGATCGCTGAAAAAAATCACGTCCTTCGCTGCAGGGGGAGTGTCAGGCCCATGTCAGGCACGGGTTGCGCGTCAGCGATTAGTTTGGGCGGTCTATGATTAGCTTGGCATTCGGCTGCCATAACCTGTAAGCACCCTGATGTCACGCTCCAGAAGCTGGCTGAACTAGCAGCTAGAGGCTGAATTAGCAGCTGAAGGCTGGCTAGTAAAGTGAAGGCTGGCTAGATGAAGCGCCTACTTGAGGCACCTAGTTGAGTCGTATTTAAGATGCTATAGTCCATCACTAGAGAGGCTGGGTGGTCTGAGCGACGTGCATAGTTGAGGCATTTAAGATGCTATAGTCCATCACTGAAGGCTGGCCTAAAATGAGGTGCCTTTTTGTGGATAGTCTACCCCTAGATGTTGGCAACAGGTGCCTCGTTGAGGTAAAATGCTATAGTCACTAGATGCTCGCGACTGATGTCTTAATGGGGGCAGGTTCTGTGGCAGTTAGATCACACAAAGCTAGCTCACAGGCAGAGTCAACTGATAGCTGGCCGATTACAGCCGCCAGAAAGCACCGAGAGCACCAGCACCAGTTAAGTTTAAACTAACCACTAATTAACAACTGCATGCCTGCTGCTCGTCGTTGTTATCAACGGTCACATCCACCAGCTCGGTCTTGTGCTGGACTTGCGGAGTGATATCCATGCCCGCCAGATCCTGGGCAATGTTCTTGAACAGCTGCTTGCAATTATGGCCCGCCTTTGCGCTGGTTTCCGTGAACCGCGCCCCAAGCGCCTTTGCCTTCTCCTCGCCTTCCTGCACCGTTACCTGCCGCTCCGCAGAAAGATCGCACTTGTTGCCCACCAACGCAATCAGCGCCTGGCCCTGGCGCTCTGCCTGCACCTCATCGATCCACCGGCTCGCGTCGTCAAACGTCTTGCGGTCCGTCACATCATAAACAACCACCGCAACGTTCGAGTCGCGGATGTACGACGGCACCAGCGTGCGGAACCGCTCCTGGCCCGCGGTGTCCCACAGCTGCAGCCGGATCGTGCGATCGGGCAAATACATTGTTTTGGACATGAAATCAATGCCAATGGTGGCCTTGTACTGAGTATCAAACGAGTCATACATGAACCGAGACAAAAGCGATGTTTTGCCTACGCTTTGCGCGCCGAGAAATACCAGCCTGCGTTAGTCTCATTCTCGCCACTCTATAATGGCCCGTTGGCCACCGCTTGCTCCTCCAAAGGGCACGAGACCCTGTCCATAGAACTTACTTGTACTTCTCCACAGCTTCGCGCGACATGATGAGTAAACGGTCCCACTGGGGGGTCACTATTAGTCTCATAGTTCACTCACGGTAGTAGTCATTGAATGCAGTCAAACGCTAATTAGCCAAAAATAATCTAAAAATTAAACAATAATCTACCGGAGCAATCAAGCTGCTAGTCTACATATCCGCCAAGCCGGTGCCCGGTACCCCATCCCTGCTTGACCTCGCTCTCGTACTGCTTGCATACTCGCCAAAATGCATCGTCGTGCTCCCCATGCGTGTTGTGGGCCAATTCATGGCACAGAACCATGCGCACGGAATTATAGTCACAAAAGCCCTTATAGTCGTCGGTACGGATGCGCAGCCGGATCACCTGCCCGAAATTCTCATTTAGACCAAGCCGTCGCTGCGCATGGTCCGTGTTCAGGGTCGGGTCCAGCTCCGCCAGAACGCCTACTTTGAGCCGGTATTTCTCCATGAGTTTTTGGATACTTTTATCGTCCTTGAGCCGCTGCAGATACTGCAGAGCCTGCTCGGAATTGCCGTACGGCAATGCCTCGAGCTTGTCGAACGTATAAGGCGAGTAGATGCGGCTGGCAGAAGGGGCCGCCTTTCGCTTGTCCAGCGTTGCCATTGCGTGCGTTCGCCGAAGCCCCTGCCGCTGCATTTCTTTGCTGGCCGATTGCACTTTTTCAACATCCGCCTGCGAGGTTCCTAGAACCATAATTTTCGCCACTTTGCGGCCCAGGGCGTCTTGTATTGATCCATCGCTTAGCGGCAGCTGTTTACCTCCGGCAAGTAGCTTTTGATTTTCAGGAGGAATTGACCATTCTGCCTCGACCAGTTCCCGAAGCTCTTTTATGCTAGTGTTTGGGTCTATTTCTAGCGTCTTTCCGTGGAAAGTTACTTTCATGTGAGTAGTGGCGATGATTTGAAATTGGGGTGGTGGTTTTTTAAGTGATTTGAAATCCGCACACTACGCTATAACACTACGCTATAACGCTATAGCCATATAGTAATACTTTAGACAACAGTTTAGTAGAGGCAACATTTAATTTTAAGACACAACTGTTGGTTTCAGTTGGCTTCAGTTGCCAGTTAACAGTAATATGCTGGTGGTGGTGACGCTTAATCATGGATCTCAACAAGGTTGGCGAGAACTATGTCCAGCGCATGGTCTCTGGCGCCGAAGGCAAGGCCCGCGTCCTTTTGCTGGATAAAGAAACAACAGGAATGATTTCACTGGTGAGCACGCAGTCGGAATTGCTCAAAAACGATGTGTTTCTCGTGGACCATCTGGCCAACCCGGCCCGCCAGAAAATGCGCCATCTCGACTGTTTGTGCTTTGTGCGGCCCAGCAGCGAGAGCATCCAGCTCTTGGTGGAGGAATTGAGGAACCCAAAGTACGCAAAGTACACGTTGATCTTCTCCAACGTTGTGAAAAAGTCCCATTTGGAACGCATTGCCGAGGCAGACGATCACGAGGTGGTAGTAAAGGTATTGGAGATGTTTTGCGACTATTATACCGTCAACAAGGATCTGTTCTCAGCAGGCGAAAAAGAGTCTATTTACGGGCCTGAGTCTAATACCTGGAACCCCAAAAGCCTGGATAGGGCCGCCGACAGCGTGCTGAGCGTCTTGCTGAGCCTGAAACTCAAGCCGCTGATCCGCTACGAGGCAAACTCGCCCATGTCCAAACGGTTGGCAGCTGATATCTCGCGGCAAATCGAGCAACAAGCCACCCTGTTTGATTTCCCGCCCAGAGACACGCCGCCGATTTTATTGATTGTGGACCGCCGCAACGACCCAGTTACCCCGCTTCTGAGCCACTGGACCTACCAAGCCATGGTGGACGAGATCATTGGCATTGAGAACAACCGTGTCAGTTTGGACGATGCCCCGGAACTCTCGGACGAGTTGCGCGAGATTGTTCTGAGCCAAAGTCAGGACCCGTTCTTTGCCGAGACAATGTACCTGAACTTTGGCGATTTGGGCGAGCGCATCCGCGACTATGTTTCCCAGTACCAGAGCAAGACCCAGTCCAGCAAACAGATCTCTACGGTGGCCGACATGAAGCGGTTTGTAGAGGAGTACCCTGAGTTTCGGCGGCTCAGCGGCAATGTTTCCAAGCATGTTTCGCTTGTTAGTGAGCTTTCCCGGCAAGTGGATGCACGCCATCTTTTGGAAGTCAGTGAAACCGAGCAGTCGCTGGCATGCTCAGATAGCCATGCCAAAGACCTCAAGCAGCTGCAGACGTACTTGGCTAGCCCGGCCATTGAGGCCACCGCAAAGTACCGGTTGGTGGCTCTGTACTCGCTGCGGTACCAGCACCGTGATGCGGCGCCCTTGGCTGGTCTTTTAGGCCAGATCCAGCCGGCCGATAGCGAGCTTCATGCTGGCGTGGAAAAGCTTGTGCGGACATATGCCGGGCAGCGGCAGCGCCAAGAGGATATCTTCACGGGCGGATCGCTGCTGCAGCGGGCGCAGTTCAGCCTCAAGAACCTGAGTTTACAGGGCGTCGACAATGTTTACACGCAGCACAAGCCTTTGCTGGAACAGACGCTGCAGCAGCTGCAAAAGGGTCGGCTGCGGAAAAACAAGTACCCGTTCTACGATGCCGGGGATGGGTCGCTACCGCAATGGGCCATCACTGGCGAGGAGACCGAGCACCCGCAGGATGTGATTGTGTTTTTTGTAGGCGGCGTGACCTACGAAGAGGCGCGAATTGTTGCCGAAGCCAACAATGGCACGGGCCGCATGCGGGTTGTTGTTGGCGGCACGCGGATGGTCAACCACGATCTTCTTCGCGAAGTTGCTGAGTTGCAATGGTAGATGTAATTTATAGTTTAGTGGTCGGGTACGATTTTCAAGGTATCTACCGGTACTAGGTACTTCCCACATGAACAGGGTAACTTTACTTAAAATTACGGCAAGGACGGCTGGGAGGACAGGGCGGGTGGACAGGGCGGAAGGAGAGCGCGGGAGGAGTGGGAGGAGACTGACGTGGACAAGTCCGGCAACGCCTAGTTACTCAGCATGTCAGTGTCCACGTACAAGCAGAACGACGCGATGGGCGCCGGCAAGCTGGATAAAATGACGGTGTTTCAGAAATGCATGTCGTCTTTTAACAGCTCGCATGTCAGTGCCAAGGACGCCCGCTGGAACCTGGCCAAGCTCGTGCATCTGATCTACACGGGCGAGACGTTCCCGCCGGACGAGGCTACCGCCCTGTTTTTCACCATCACCAAGCTGTTTCAGAAGGAGTCGCCCGGCCTGCGGCAAATGACGTACCTGGCTATCCGCGAAATGCGCCCGTTTACCGATAATGTGCTTATGGTTATGGCCGCAGTCATGAAGGACGTGCAAGGAGCCACCAATCAGGTGTACCGCCCCGACGCCATTCGCGCCTTGGCCAGCATTGTGGACGCCGAGCACGTGGAAAGCATTGACCGGCTGATGCGCATGGCCATTGTCGACAAGAACGGTGCCGTGTCGTCGGCCGCGCTGGTTTCCGCTTACCACCTGCTGCCGATCGCAAAGGACACCGTCCGCCGGTGGAGCACCGAGGTCCAGGAGGCGCTGGCGGCCCCGAAAACCTACATGTCCCAGACAGAGGCCGGCACCGGCACCGACACCCGCGCCCCGACCTCGGCCATCACCCAGTACCATGCGCTGGGCCTGCTGTACCACATGCGGGTGCACGACCGCATGGCGCTGCTCAAGCTGATCCAGCAGCTGAGCTCTACCGCCGGCGCGCTGCGGTCGCCCCAAGCAACCGTCATGCTCATCCGGTACGTGTCGAGCATCATCGACGACGACGCCAAGCTGCGGCCCACCCTGCTGCAGTACCTGGTGGGCTGGCTCAAGCACCGCAGCGACATGGTAAATCTCGAGGCGGCCAAGGCCATTCTCGCCATTCCCTCGGTCACCGCCGTCGAGGCAGAGCCCGCCGTCGATGTGCTGCGGGTGTTTCTGGGCTCGCCACGTACCGCGTCCCGCTTCTCGGCCGTGCGCATGCTCAACCGCTTTGCCGTCCAGCGGCCCGAGCTCGTGGCCTCGTGCAACACCGAGCTCGAGTCGCTGATTGCCGACCGCAATCAGGCAGTGGCCATCTACGCCATCACCGCGCTGCTCAAGACCGGCACAGAGGACTCGGTCCAGCGCCTGGTCGACCAGATCAGCAATCTCGTCGGCACCATCGAGGACGACCTGCGCTTGGTGGTCGTGGACGCCATCCGCACCCTGGCCATCAAGTTCCCGTCCAAGCACGACATCATCCTCAAGTTCTTTGAGTCAGAGCTCGTGGACGTGGGCGGCCTGCCGCTCAAGACCGCCGTCGTAGACGCCGTCACCAGCATCATGGCCGTGAACCCGGGCTCGCGCGATGCCGCCTTGTCCCAGCTCTCTGAGTTCATCGAGGACTGCGAGTACACCGAGCTGACCGTTCGCGTGCTGCACGTGCTAGGCGCAGAGGGCCCGCTGGCAACCAACCCCACTCAGTACGTGCGGGCCATTTACAACCGCGTGGTTCTTGAGAACTCGCTGGTCCGCGCGGCCGCTGTATCGGCGCTCACGCGCTTTGCGCTGGTCGACGACGAGGCGTTGCAAACGTCGGTGCGCGTGCTGCTCCAGCGCTGCCTGGCCGACCTCACCGACGAGGTCCGCGACCGCGCCGCGTTCTCGTTGGGCGTCCTGGACGTGGGCCAGCCCGTGTCCGTGGAGTTCCTGGCCCCGGCAACCAAGCTGTCGCTGCCCAATCTCGAGGACGCGCTGCTGGACTATATCTCTGACTCGAGCAACTTCTCCAAACAGTTTTCCACCGAAAACGTGCGCCGCGTCACCGACGAGGAGCGCCGCGCCGCGCTCGAGGCCCAGAGCACTATCAAGGCCGCCCTCGAGGAGCAGCCACCTGCTCCTGTTTCCGAAGCGGCCACCCCGGCGCCCGAATCCAGCCGCCAGGCCCTGCTCGAGGCCGAGCAGCAGCTGCAGGAGATCCCCGAGATCGCCGAGTTTGGCAAGCTACTGCACACCTCGGCCCCCAAGGCCCTTACCGAGTCCGAGATGGAGTACGTCGTGCACGCCATTGTGCATGTGTTTGCTGAGAACCTGGTGCTCCAGCTGGACGTGGAAAACACCTTTGACATGATTCTCGAAAACGTTGTTGCCGAGATCGACGCAGAGGATACCGGACTTGAAGAAAAGTTCATGGTGCCCATCGATACTCTGGAGCCGAACACAAAGGGAACTATTTATGTTGCCTTTGACCGCCAGGGCCTGGCCTTGGGCACCGTGCCCGTGCGCCTCAACTTTACCCTCAAGGAGGACGCCGACGACGAGGGCCAAGAAGAGGAGTATGGCGTAAACGATCTCACCATCTCGCCCGGCGATTATATCGTGCCCACTTATGTCGGCAGCTTCTCGCACCAATGGGACGAGCTGGCGGCAGAGCAGACCGCCACCCGCCAGCTGGCAGGCCCCCGCACCCTGCCCGAAGCCGTGGACGCGCTGGCCAGCTTCCTGGGCCTCATGCCAGTCGACAATACCGATACCGTCGGTGCCGACGCAACCACCCACACCCTCAAACTCTTTGGTCGCAGCGTCGACAACGTCCCTGTGGCTGTCCAGGCCCGCCTGGTGCGCACAAAGGCCGGAGTGGCCGGCAAGTTTGCCGTGCGCTCGGTTTCCCAGGATCTGGTCGACCTTATTTCCGAGTCCATTGACCTGTGAGCATGTCTCTGTAGATCTAAACTAAAACTATCTCTGTCACCTGCCAACCCGTTATCTAGCCACTCGGGCACAGGCACCGGATTTTAGGAGCGGTGCACCTCACGGGCCGGCCGTCCACGCCCGCCGCGCTCGCGACACCCGCCACGCCCGTTCATTGTATCGAACGAAGCCTGTAAAACGAGGCTCTACAAGAACTAGAAAACGAAAATAGCCAAACTTGAAGCGCGCTGTAATTTTTGCCTATCTGCCGAACATGAAGCCATTTTTCCGTAGCTGCCCCAACCCATCCGCTGACTTGCATGACCAACCACAGAACCCACAGGAACAACGTGCCTTGTGCAGCGCCAAGCCTCGCTTAGTCGATCTCTCATGTCGCTGCCTCCACTAAAAGACAAGCTTTTCCAATTGCTTTCCGAGTCGTTAGAAGTGGATGCTCCCCAAGAATCCTGGGAATGCATTTCGGACTTCATTAATGCTACTTGGGGATACAAGGGACCTTTTCCACCGGCCGGAGAGCAACAGTCCTGTATCTGGGGCGTCGTAGCGAGAGCGGTGGTAACTAAGAAAGACTTCGAAACCGGAATGGCTTGCTCAATCCGATACCAGCTACCAAAACCAGAGCAAGATATTACGCGAGTCATTGTTCTCATGTTCAAAATCGTCCAAGAGGCCAATGGTGGCCTTGCTCCAGCTGGCACCGTGCCTATCTTTCCCCTTGTCAAACAACTCAGCGCAAACACCGACGACCCCGTCAATGAGGAGTATGTCCGATTTCTTTTGCGCAAGCTTGCTCTGTGTAGAGACTTGGGTGTATCCGGCTCCTACAAGGTGCCTGAAACTGTCCAGGGAAAACAAAAGGTGTTTGAGAGTCTACACTCCTACAACCGGCTGCTGGGTCACGCTAACTGGCATAATGAGGATGCCTCGTGGTTTATGGGGGACAAAGCAATGCTTGCAGCAGTCTATCTGTACGAAAAGCATGCCATTCTGACCGCTTTGCTTCGCCAGTTAGCTCTATCCAATAAGGAAAGCCGCCGAGACCGCGAACTGCGAGCCGAATTATCAGTGCACATTACCCGGTTCGAGCAATGCTGCGAATATTGCCGCACTGTAGAGTGTGCTCCTGGGGTTATGTTTGCTACGGTGTACAACGTTCCTGCCCCAGCGAAGCTGAGGGCGAAGTTGAACAGAACAGTCGAAGAAAGCGACCTGCCTCCCCCTTACACGCCTGGTTCAAATGTGTTTAGTGGGCTTAAGGAGAAATTCTTTCGCAAATCGTAACCCAGCTGCGTTTCAATCCTCTCAACCTTGTAGAGACTAGCGCCAGGCAGCGACCGAGGCAAGCCTGAGGTGCGCTCTCAGCGGCCTCTGTGGCGCAAACTGATCGGGTGCATTAACGTTGATCGAAAGATTCCAACTATATTTCTATAGACTACTCTTACGAGCAATAGAAGCGAACGCGGATAAGGCTGCCTCTGCTAAACATGCATTTGGCAGCCGTGAGGTTGGCAATCCTTACCCAACACGCATGACCAACAACAACCCAGACCCACAAGATCCGCGTGCATCCTGCGCCAAGCCTCGCTTAGTAGACTTGCCATGCCTCTACCTCAGTTCAAGGAAAGCATTGACCACTGTGTCGAGCAATCGTTGTTTGCCAAGGCCACACAAAATTGCTGGAAAGCCATTGCGGAATGCATCAACGTCACGTGGAGATATCCTCGGCCTGATCCAGTGTCTCACGGTGGACAGCGACCATACACTGTTTGGGACTCATTGGCACGAGCGAGGGTTGCTCAAGAAGACTTCCAAGCCGGCGTAACGTGCTCAATCAGGGAGCCAGTTCCCAATCCAGAGCAAGACATTTTGAGGATCGTTGTGTTCATCTTCAAACTCGTTCAAGAGGCTAATGTAGGGCTGAGGCGAGCTGATAACGAGCTGATATTGCCGCTTGTTAGACATCTCAAAGCTAACGCAAAGAACCCCAAATGCAAGCAGTTTCTTGATTTTCTGATGGAGAAGCTTCTCTTATGCCAAAGGTATGAAATGTCAGGCTCGTTTAAGGTCCCTCAAAAGGTCTACGGAAAGCAGAAATTGATCGAGAGCCTGCAGGCATATGATAACCTTATCGACGAGCCCAAATGGATTGAGAATGATCACTCATGGTTTCGGGAAGAAACTGCAATGCTAGCTGCAGTATTTCTGTACGAGAAACATGCTATATTGACTGCAATACTCGACCAACTGCCTTCACCCGATAAACAGGGTCGAAGAGACCGTCAAGTGATGCAGGGGATAGCGCCTCACATTTCCAGTTTCCAGAAGTACTGCAAGTACTGCTGGAATCTGGAATGTGCACCTGGCATTATGTTTTCTGATGTTTTTAACCTTCCAACTGGATTGATGGTACACAACGATGACCCTCCACCTTACGTTGAGCAAGAGAGCTTGCCCAAGAGGTTTATGGCGTCTAAGAAAAAATGAGATACCCTTAACTTGCTAGTTCCACTTGGCCCCTCTACCAGCCGATCAGTGCCGTTACCAGCCGGTCAGCGCGGCGATACAGACTAGTTACTGTAGGGTTGTTTCATGAGGAAGCTTCACTTCTTATGGTACCCTGTGACGCGAGGGGATGCACGAACCAATTTAGCCGCAGCAGCCGGCTTCTTCTATAGTGCATTTAGACTACTTGAGTATACAATGGTGATAAATAGCTCCACTATACGCCGGACGATAAAACAAGGAAACCAGGCCATATGGACGCCGGTGCTAGTCACGGTGTTATAAAAGCCCCTCCAAGGGTCTTGGAGATTTTTTCGAAGGCCGGAGTAAAGCCTCGGAGTACAATTACGTCCAACTATGACCTATAATTTTTTTTTTTTGTTTTGTTTTTTTCCTATTGCCTGTAGGACCTCGATAACAGAATTTGAGTCCAAGTTGCTGTCTAGCCCCTAGGCACTGCTAAGGTACCGCCGCAGGGGTGAATACTATCTTATATAAACCATGACCCATGCGGTGGCTGGTTTTTGGGTTGGGCTAGCTCTTCCCCCTGTCATCAAGTGTCCGCATTACCACTCGATCCGAACAGCCAGCCATGGTGTATCCTGGCTGACCCGCCAGCGTCTGCGGTGGGACTTGGCCTGCTATGTTCCTCTGCTTTCTGCCGACTTCTTGGACCTTCTCCAAGTGGTTAGGCAACCCAGGTCGGCGAGACGCCAGCAAGGAAAGGTGGCGCGGAAGCTCGTAGGTTGAACAGGCGAGACGAGGGTCTGCCTGGGTATGGTTGACGTACTTGAAGATTTCTCCACGAAGTAAACTCCAGGGTCGCACTTTTGCTCCATCCACGGCCTGCTTAGGGCGTGTGTGCAAGCAACGCCGTGGAGAACATCTAGACAGACACTTACCCGAGACGCAGCGACGCCAGAAGCTGGATCACGAAATCAGGGAATGACGTGGTCCAGCTCTAGATTGGCCGAAGTTTGCTGGAGATTCCAAGGTAGTTCGGTCCGAGTTGAGTGTTTCCTTCGGTTCCATCTTTCAACGAAGGTCAAAACCCAAATTCTAGTCGGGTCTCTGGGAACTTCTGAGCTTTTTTGGTTTTTTTATTGGAAGGCCTTTTCGACCGAATGCTGTTCCGGAGCATTTTTATCGCCTTTTTGCCGTTTTCCATTTAGCAGTTCTAAAGTGATCGCATTTGTTGGGTTAGGGTACACTGCTCAAAAGAAACAGTCTGGGCGCGGGGAGCTTTTTTGAGAAATCCATGGCGCCTGCGGTTTCGGGCAAGACACGTTACCCGGCCTTCACTTGGACGTATTTTTTTCAATTGACAATTACCCGGTTTTCGGGAAGCCAAAAAAAGACAAGAGTCAACGAGTTTTTTTTGGCAATCTCTTCAGCAATCATTACTATCCCTGCAAGGAGACCCCTCATTGCAGAATTAGTGTCGCTGGATCAATGTCCTACACCGGGATTCCACTTTATGTGCATTGCCCTTTGGCTTTATGCCTAACAAACTCTCAGACTTGCTGGAGATAGGACTCGGTTACAACCTCTCGCCCTTGATTTCAGACTCGGCAAAAGCCTCACGCCTGTTAGAAAACTCTCAGAGCCACTGGAGATAGGACTCGGCTTTATGCCTTTCGCCCTTCGTTGCAGACTCGGCAAACGCCTCACGCCTGGATATTATAGGGCTCGCGCCCTCTTCAGACTTGGATTACCCTCACGCCTGGCACGACTACTTAGTATCGTGGAGACTTGACTTTGTCTACTCGCCTCACTAACGGTATACCTGGCAGCGCAATGCGGTGTGCTAGGTAGCGTACTGGTTCAGACTCGGCTTACGCCTAACGCCTGGAGGCTCAGCTTTACGCGTCAACGCCTTCATCAAGTTCTAGCTTGGAATTTTAATTTCA